>CAUJNA010002401.1:0-35059 GCA_963377175.1 Effrenium voratum | reverse complement strand
TTTTTTTTTTTTTATGTTTTTTTGTTTTTTTTTCGGCGAGCCCAAGTACTGCAACTTTTGGGAACAGCAGCTCAGAGGGATACAATGGATTGATGGCTCTTCCTGCGGTGATGGATATGATTGCAGATTCACAGGATGAACCTGGGAGCGGAGGTTCCGCGCTATTCAGCGACATATCTACTCCCACAAGATCATGGAAGCAGATCGATGTTCATCAGGAGTCGAAGAAAAGAGAATCCCCACCGAGAAGATCATCATCTTCGCCTGCGACACCACGGACGTCGCAGAAGGGCGTAAGATCGACATCGAAGGGCGGGAGGTCAAAATCACCCACCAGTGCAGATTTTCGCGCCGTGATCAAAGAGAAGAATAAGATGGAGGTGGAGATCGGGGAATATCAGAAGACACTTGATGAAATGTCGGCCGCAATGGCGAATCTTAACCAAGAAGACTATGGAAGCACCATCCGGATCCAGGAGCTGGAAAGACGATGCGAGATTGCCAGCAAGCAGTCGGGACATCTAGTGAGTCACCACCAACACCACATGGCTGAGGCATGGCGCAAGTTTGAGGAAGAAGCCCAACAGATGCGCAAGGTGGAAATGAACGCACTTCAGTACGGGGAGAAGAAAGACATGGAGTCGAATATTATAATGCAACAGATGAGGCAAGCTGAAGGAACAATCATGGAGCAGAAGCGGGAGATTGCATTGATGAGATCCTACATGGCAAGCGAGAAGTCGGCCGCGCAGGAATCAGCTATACGTGCAAATCAGATACACCGTGAGGCTTCACAACAGATATCAGCTTATCAGCAACAGATCAGAGGCATAGACTCTTCTACATCTATCGAGAAGTTCAACGAGGAGGAGATGGTCCAAAGTCTGAAATCACAGTTGGAGCATGCACTCGTCAAGCGCCCCGAGACGTACTCTTTGGAGGACTCCAGGGAACAGCTGATGGCGAGGCTGACTGACGTTACAGTATTTGCGGAACAGGAATCGAAGAGAGCAGATTGCTTGCTTCGCGAAAAAGAAGAGATCGTCAAACAGTATGAGTCCGACGTGTCGATGAAGGACCAGATGATTGCTGTCGAAGGTGGTCATAGTCAGGATGCGATCTTGGAGTTAGCCCAGGTCAAAGAAGAGAAACAAGAGGAACGGTGCACGATGGACGAGAAGTCGAAGGAGGCTGAGTACTGGAGATTGACAGCTAAGGGAATGTACGATGAGTACCTCGAGGAGATGCATGAGCTTCAGAGACATCTGAAAGAAAGAGAGGCGACGCTCAAGCAAGAAGAGAGTTTTGTACGCCAACTCGATGCTGACAACGAGGAACTACGTGCACACAAGAAGCTGGAGACACAGGAAGCCTCCAGCAGCAAAGATGGACATCGTGAACGAGCAGTAGTGAAACGCGCTGAGGGAGGAACCCAGGCTAATTCAAATAGGATAGACAAGAAGGTGGCTGGGTCAGTCCCGTCATCGTCTTCGAATCAATTCCCTAATTCGTCGCTGATGCCAGGTTCGATCCTCTTTCCGTCTTTCGGTGATCCAATGATCGATGTACACCTATCCCAGATGCAAGGGGTTGTTGGGCATGTCCAACAATCCACTACTACGACTGGTGGTGGTGATGGGGGGGGAAACAACGGTACTACGCCCCCATTGGATTACGGTGGATTCCCGCCCAATGGGAATGGGCAGTGAGCGGGTCGACGTCAGTTGAGCCTCGCTGGTGGCGGAGGAGGACCTCCGGATGATCCACCCGATGATGAGGATGAGGATGACGACGACGAAGGAGATGAGGAAGACGAGGAAGAAGAAGAGGAAGAAGACGATCGGACACGGTGGAGACGAAGGAGATCGAGAGATAACCGAGAGATCAAGAATGATCGACCGAGAATCTCGAGGAAAGAGGCCGAGAGAGTATCTATTCCGGCCTGGCCAAAGATCCATCAACTTGATACCTGGAAGATGCAACTGCTGATGAATGTTCTGAGCGCATGTGCAGATCCAGATACCGACGCATGGACGAAATGGGTGGAGCAGGCTCTTGGGTTGAACCCAGACCTGGATTTGCTTAGCGATTCAGGTGGCGACAGATTTGCTACGATAGATATTAAGATGGCCATGGGCATGCAGAACATGCAGAAACAAGCACCTGACGAAGCCAAGGACGTATACCTCGATGCTACACGACACTCTGAACTACGACATCAACAAGGGGTGATCGTGAAGGGACGAGAGTTGGTGGCATTAGTTATGCAATCATTCAGAACTTCCGATAGAACGGATCTGGTCTACCACATCGAGCATTTATTCAACCTTGACTTTCCTGGCGACAAGAACTTGGTCATGTTCAGGAACAAATGGTATGATTTGCTGCTGAAGATGAGGAGCGTGGACAGACCCAGTAAGCTGGCTCTCAGAGACATCCTTTACAGGAAGATCAAAGGGAGCAAGAAGATGGAGTTCGGCCTCAATGCCTACCATAGACTACCGGACAAGCATCCTCAGAAGACGTATGAATTCTTATTGGCGTTGATCGACTATCAGATCAAGGCAGATCGGGACGACCTGATGCTCGACATGAAGGAGAAATCGGTCAAGTCGATGATGAAGTCAGGCGGGAAGGATGCGGCTCCAGCAACTGGCAAACAGGAGAACCAGGGTGGCAAGGGCAGAAAGGGGAACCCCGGTGGACCTGATGCCGCTCCTGTGCTCCCAAAAGCCAAGGCAAAGGGCCACGCTGGCAAGAACGGCAAGTCCGACGGTGCCAGCGACAGAGGCAAGAGTCCGGGCGGAAGCAAGGATAACCCCTGCTGGTACCACTTCAAATCGGCAAAGGGGTGCGTGAAAGGGAATGAATGCACTTTTTCCCACAGCAAGAAGACGGAGCATAAGTTGGAGAGCATGTCAAGGGGAAAGGAAAGGGCAAATCCAAGTCCAGATCATCGTCACCAAAGAGAGATGATGGAGCATGCTTCGCGTTTCAGAAGGGGAAGTGCGATAGGGGAAGCGCTTGTAAGTACAGGCATGAGCTCATCAAGAACAAGTCAGCTCCAGCAACGTCAAATGACAAGGCGCAAGCCAAGTCGAAGGCTGCCGCCAAAGCCGCAGCGCCTGCCATTGCGAGGAGGGCCATCGCAATGCCTGCGATAGTCCTGAAGCAATCGGCTCCTGCAGGGAAGGTAAGCTTCAAGAAGGACGTTGAACAGGTCGAACCGGACGAAGCCGAGACTGTCTACCACGAGCACGATGACGACGCGATGAGCGAATCATCGAGATGGTCTGGCGAGTCCGAGGTCCCCGAGAAAATGGTGTGGTTCAAGGAAGTGCTCGACGTCGACGAGAATGGGGAGATCACCTACCTCGAAGACGAGAGAAGGCAATGGGAACGAAAAGGGGAATGGTACGGTTATGAGGACAATGAGAATGAGCCTTATCAGTAAGTGTACGTCGACGAGAAGAAGTTCAAAAGCAGTGATCATCGTGAATTGTCAGCCTATCAAGTCCAACGATCATTGATACGTGCGAAGATACTGAGAGAAGTAGTGGATGATGTATATAAGAAGCACTACTTCCCGGTGACCAAGGAGAGTAGCATAATGTTCGAGTATGATCGGAACAAGGACGAGATCAAGGAATCGGCTGTCGACTGGAAGAAGCAGCATGGTATGCCGAAGAACGTTTTCGCCATGACAACGTGCATCAGCAAACGGGTGAAATGGTTGATGGACACCGGATGTGGTCATGATCTCATTGGAAGAGCCAAGGCGAAGAGCCTGGGTGTCGACATCGTGAAAGATGACGACGAGATCGTGTTCCAGACCGCGAATGGTTCCACTTCCACATCTGATGTGGCCAAGATAGTCGTGGACGAGTTGGACGAGACTGTCGAGCCGCATGTATTGGTTGAGACACCCACGGTATTGTCAGTGGGGAGGAGATGCATGAAGATGGGTTATGCATTTCACTGGATGCCTGGTAAACTACCTTTCATGGTTACACCAAAGCAGGGATTCGTGCACTTGCAGGTCAAGGACGACATCCCGTACCTAGTGAGTGATGGTAAACTTCGGAGTAACAGGCATCGCCCTACGATAGACGACCTCAAGGAGCACTTTTCGGAAGTATTGGCGATGGTAAAGAACGACGAGGCAGATCAGGGAGGTGACGATGAGAACGACGTCACACCCGCCGCTGTCGGTGAGTCCGCAGAGGCCGAGGGCGAACACCACGACGGGGCATTCGACTTCGGGCCACCCGGAGGAGCCGGTCCGGTACGTCCGCCTCCCGTGGCTGAGGAAATACCTGTAGATGTTGGGTCAGTCCCGCATCGACATGGTGATGCCGAAGCTCACGAGGAAGAGGTTGATGAAGATGATCCAGATGCCGGAATCGTAGTAGACGTGTACGAAGGATCATCAATAAAGAGGAAAGTGGGAGTCCTCAAGAAGGACGCCAACTCCATAGCTCATTTGCTTACACACAGATACCGAAATCCCTTCTGCGAATCATGCGTCAAGGCAAAGATGAGACACTTCAGATCACGAACGGGAGCATACAAAAGAGAAGTGAAGACGTTCGGTGACCTGGTGACGTTCGACTTTGTGACGGCATCAGGAGATCATGAAGTGGAAGGCAGGTATGCGCTCATCATCCGGGACATATATACCGGAATTATCATGGCTTATCCCACCGCGAGAAGAGACACTGACTCAGTCGTCAGGGCTATCAAGCACTTCTGCGGGAGGAGGAAAATCAAGCAGTTATATTCAGATGACGGCCCGGAACTGATCAATGCGTGCGTGGAGCTGAAGCTGAACCACGACCTATCGCTGCCTGGACGGCCGCAGAACAATTCCCTTGCTGAAAGAACAAATCAATTCTTCATTGACCAGACTTCGGCTTGTCTAGTACATGCCGGTCTACCCACGTGTTATTGGGTGCAGGCCATCACCACTCTGTGCCATCTCATGTACATCGAAGAGGTGAACGGATCGAGTGCATGGATGAGGCTGCATGGCGAGGAGTTCAAGGGCGAGAAGATACCTTTTGGTGCGCTAGTGGACTTCAAGCCGAGCGAAGCACGAGGGGGAAAGAGGGAGAAGTTCGAGCCGAGAGGGGAAACTGGTATATTTGCTGGATATGTGTTGAGCACGGGCATGCATTGGGCAAACAAGTATCGTGCTTGGGCACTTACTGCATTTGCGGGTGCAGAGCTGAACATCAAGAAGGCAAAGGTTCCACCTCGGTTGAGAATGCCACATCAGACGGAGAGGATGATCCTGAAATCTCCTCTGGCGTTCCCAATACAACAGAAGTACAAGGTTGCCAACGAGACTTTGGACGGAATAGAGATGTCTATCGATGCAATCGGTCTGGATGCACGTGACCGCCTGATCGAGGATGAGGACTACGAGCCTGAATTGTTGCAGAGTGACGAGAAGCGACTGCTTGACGATGAAGTCGATCAGATCGCTGGTCTACTGCTCGACGATGGCCCGGAAGTAATCGCCGGAGGTCGGGGGGATCATGCAGGAGAAGAAGATGCTAGACCGAGCTCCTCGAAAGGGAAAGGAGATGGACACTCTAAGGGCGATGAGAAGGTTGCGAAGTCCGACCTTCCACACGTGTCAGTTGGGCTACCCGGGGATGGTATCACGTACGTCAACGACGATGGCAAGGAGGTAAAGATCGACAAGGCCGGGAGACCGTATCCTGTCGGGAAGGACGGATTCAGGCTAATGAAGACATCGAGACCTCCAGAGTTCACTCCTGAAGAATGGAAGATGATGAGTAAATATTACACCAAGGAAGAGAAGGCCGAGGTGAAGGGCGGTGGCAAAAAGAAAGAGGAAGATCCCAAGAGTAAAGAGTCTGATATTTCCGCGCCGGCAGAGGCACGGACATTACAGATGCCCGGTGGTAAGAGAATTCGAGCGATGCTTCGGAAACGCTGGGGTGGAGTAGAATGGCAGTACAATTGGGGATTGCGGAAGAACATATCAAAGATCAAGAACCCAATGGATGGGAAGCACTTGGCTGAGCTTGAATGGGTCAGGATTGTTGTTAATCCTGTCGACGGAGTGGTTGTCCTCATGGATTCCAAGCAGTCCCAAGACGTCTTGAGACGAAACGTTCAGCTTGAGAAAGAATACGAGTGTCTGGTAGTAATTTATGCCTGGAAGTTCAAGTCTGAGGAGCGATCAAAGTCGACTCCAAACTGGACGAAGGCGGTTGCATCAGTCATGGAGAGTCAGAAAGACGAAGCTGAGATGACATCGGGGACAGATCCATCGGTCGACGAATCGACGGATCTTACCTGGTATGAATGGGAGGAGTCCGCTGAGGTAGTTTCTGGGAAAGTGCCGCTCGCAATGCCTGCGATAGGCGAAGACGGTGAAGCCAAGAAGTACCCATCGATGCCGTGCGTGACTTCTGAGCGAATACAGCACAGAGAGAAAGCTGCGAAAGTTGTACGATTCTTCGACGCTTTAGTATCCAGGCCGGTAGGCCGGAAAGAGATGTTGACCAACCCTGATGCATTGGCATCAATGAAGAAAGAGTGGTCGGGATTAATCGACCAGGGGGTCTTCGATCTTGGCGCGGTGCGTGAATATGACGCTGTAGCCCGAGAAGCAAAAGCGAAGGGGGAGGAAATACACATGGCTCGCGCACATGGCATTTGCGTTGAAAAGCACTCACAGTTGCCTGTTGGTGATCCTAAGAGGAAGTTCAAGGGTAGAGGCGTGTTGCTGGGGAACCAAGAGAAGAACCAAAGCTTTGAGGCTGCGATGTTTCAAGATTTGGGGAACTCCCCTGCTTCATTTGAAGCCTCGCGTTGGGCGGATTTTCTGGGTTGTCATGATGGCTGGGATGTGCAGATGGCCGACGCTGTTCAGGCGTATATACAGGACACCTTGAGAGGCACGCCGTGTTGGATTGAATTGCCACCGGAGGCCGTGCCAAGTGAATGCAAATGGGATAAGTACAGAAGACCAGTCGTCCCGTTGAGGAAAGCGCTGTACGGACACCCAGATGCGGGAACATTTTGGGAGCAGCACTGCGATGAGTCGGTGCGTGCCGTTGGTTTTGAACCCATCGGCGAAGAATGGCCTTCAGTGTACATTCACGAAAAGCTCCAGCTTGTTCTGGTTGTGTATGTCGACGACTTCAAAATGGCAGGGCCGCAGAAAAACCTTGCCCAAGGGTGGAGCATGTTGCGTACACGTTTGAAGATTGAGCCCGAGACTGGACTTGACATGTACCTTGGTTGCAATCAAAGCAAGGGAAACGTCACTCTCGGGAACGGACACCGAGTAACAACGGTGACCTATGACATGGAACAGTTCCTACGTTCCTGTGTCGACCGCTATCTTGAAGTGGCGGGCGACGTGGAGTTGAATAAGGTTGTCACCCCTGAGTTGCATGAAGAAACAAAGAATCACGTCTCACGGAAGCCTGCCAGAGAGGGGCCGTCAGTCGTGTGCAATTGGTGTAACAATCTTGTGCCCACCGACGGTTCTGCCACAGTGCCGGACCAACGGGGAGGACTCCTGAGTTGGCCATGAAGGAGCCCGTGCGTGGACACCTTGCTCCGCATGCCGCTAGCGTACTGATGAAGTTGCTGTACGGTGCGCGGATTGCTCGCTTCGATTTGTTGCGGCAAGTGAATCGCCTAGCACGGAACGTGCATAGGTGGACTGACTCCGATGATCGGTGTTTGCATCACTTGATGTGCTATGTGCATCATACCAAACATTGGCGCATGGTCGGTTGGGTTGGAGACCCTATGGACGATGTGCACTTGGCCTTGTATGCGGATGCTGACTTAGCGGGATGCATTGACTCGCTGCGTTCCACCTCCGGTGGACACTTGAATATACAAGGGCCTAATACCCGGTTTCCGTTGTCTGGCAGCTCTAAAAGACAGGGTTGTGTGAGTCACTCCACTCCCGAGGCCGAGAGTGTTGCGGCCGACGTTGCCATGAGATCGATGGGTATGCCCGCTCTCAAGCTGGTAGAGCGGATTCTCAAGAAGTCACCGAACTTTGTGTTCTATGACGCTAATAAGGCTATGATCGGTGTCGTGCGATCGGGGAGGAACCCCACGATGCGCCACCTTGAGAGAAGCCATGGTGTTAGCATTTCGTGGATGCATGAGATGTTCACACGTGATTACATGTACTTGGCGTATGAGGTCACCGACAGGATGGCGGCCGATATTTACACCAAGGCGTTCAATGATGGGCGCAAATGGGAACATGCATGTTTGCAGATTGGTCTACTTGACCCGAGCTTGCTGTCTGACCCGGATACCCTCAAGGCGCTCACACCCACGTGTGATCCCATAAAGGGGACCATGCAGACCGCTTCGGGGACTGTTGACGGAGTTCCAACATTTCCGTACACACACATACCGATCATGCCCCCGGACCTATGGTGGTCTGGATTAACATCCAAAGAGGGATTGCATGAGCATGAAGGACATGATCTGGTTGTTGTTGCCAAGGGACCCAGATTGATGCGTGTGAAACCTCCACTCGCGGTTATGACACCGTTTGGGAGCAAGTGGCTTCGTTCCACTTGGTTTCTGAAGAATGGGTCATGGCTCAAGGTTGAGGATAGAGTTGACCCGGGGCTTCAATGTGTGCGAATTGATGGTTGGGTTGAACGCGCAGTTTGGCAGTTTCATCCCGTACCGGTCGCTGCACCGGCGCGGGAACGGTCTCCACGACCACGACCAATTCACGTCGGGTCCGGGGATGTTGACATGCAGTCCGTGCTGGCCGCATTTGTTGAAGAACTGTCGAACGAGCGCATAGTGTTGAAGTGTGTTAACGACCTTGCTTTGGAAACGTTGCTCCGATTGAAATTGCTCATGCGTTGTCTGCATATCAATCACGAGCAGCTTATCCCTGGTCGTTGTTTTGTTCCGTATCGCATTGCGGTGAAGCACAAGCCACAGTTAGCGCCGGGTATTGAACTCGCGATGGTCAAACATGACGGTGGTGTGCTTCGCGCTCCTGTTCATGTCTCGCTTCCTGGTTTGAGAACTCGCACAGTCGTCACTCTTTACAGTGTTGACTTGGCTCGGCCCATCGTGCTGATGGCATGTTCCGAACCACGTAACTGGTTCACTGCTCTTGCCCGCCATGACGGGCCGCAGGTTGTCACCATAACTCTGGTTGATGACTTACTGAGCGAGTTCGGGGGGAGAATCGCCAGACATGTGCTTACCAAACCTTCCGATTTGTTGTTCTTCGCCGGGCCTTGCACGGGGGGATCATCATGGGCACGCCTCAACAAGACTCGCGGCATTGACTCCGCAGAGAAAATCGAGGCCAAACAAAGAGAATTTTGGAGATTATTTGAACGGTTCGTTGAAATTAAACGGCATGCCATGACAAAACGAGCTGCGATTTTGTTTGAGTTGCCTGGAAGTTGTGATTATTGGAAAGATGAGAGACTGCATGAGGTCGTGCATGATGGGACTAGTCACGAGTCTGATGGGTGTCGCTATGGCTTGAAACAAAGATATGCAAAGAAACCCATGCCAATCAAGAAACCATGGAGAGTTGTATCATGGAACTTTGAACTTGGTGGCTCGTTGTCTAAGAAATGCAATGGAATCCATGAGCATGGACCTTGTGCTGGTCGTGAAACCAAAGAAACCCAGTTGTACACGTCTATAATTGTGGGTGTGATCCTTCGCCGTTTTCGTGCTCGAGAAAGGTGCCTCAAACCGGCACCGTTGAAACTCGCTCTTGCTTGCATTACGCGAAGGAGATCGCGGAAGCACCAAGCTACTGCGAGCGAAATCTGCACCACCCCAACTGCACAACCGAGGTGCTGGGTCAGTCCCGAACCTCTGGTGCATACGGGGAGCTGGGTCAGTCCCGAAACCCAAGCTTCAAGGAGGAGCTGGACGAGTTCGTCACCTCAATCTGAAGCTGGGATCGCATTGGGACAATTCCGTGGCTTCATTTGCAGCTGCTTATTTTGGATTTTCCTAGGTCTGGAGAATATCATCAAGATGACTGCCAATCCGAATGTCGTCAATGCAAATGAGTTCTTCTGCGTGCCTGTTGGGAAATCTAGGCAAGCAGCAATCTTCTTGGGAAATTTGGTGAAGAACGCCATCGAGGAAGGCAAGAGGATACCCAAGAGGATGGAGATGAGCAGCGACCTGGGTATGTGCGTGAAGTGGATCGAGGACATAGGCGTCCCGCTATTTATGCATACTCTGCGTACTACTCTGCCAAGGGCCGCGGGATGATGAAAGGTGAAGGGCAGTCTATGAGGGTTGCCTTAGAGTTCATCAGCAAAGTTTTCGGACAGCTTTCTGCCGACGAATGCATGCTTGGATGGAGGGAATTCTGCAGCATGGGAAAGAAGATCGTGTCGGCGCTGAACCAACTTTGCGGTGAGGCAACGATGCTGGCGAAGAACCCCGAGTTGCTCAACGTAACCAAGTACTGCATGGAAGGGGCGGATATGTTGAGATCAATCGCGAACATCTGGGATCTCGCACTAGGCGTGGCCGAGGACAACGATGAACGGTCATTCAAAGCTGCGTTCCACCAGGACACCCCGGTTGGGGAGGTGTACAAAGAATTCATCAGCGACGAGTCATCTAGGGCATCGTCATCGAGAAGGTGGAGGAGCTCCGAGGAGTTCCAGACGACTGCAGAGTTTGAGAGGCACGATCGGATAATTGCAAGGTACAGAGATCGAAACTGGGGGAAAGTGTTCACGTTGAGCGTGATCAAGGCTCCCAAGATCGACTCCTACGGTCGTGGTTCCAAGGACGACTACCTGAAGAATTGGGACCTTGGGTTGGTCTACCAGAATGAGCTGCAGGCATCGATGAAGAACCTCGCATATGCACTGAGGAGGGATGAGAATGCCAGCCAGAACAACCTATTGCGCGGGATGATCTGTGGGTCAACCCCCAGTGACATCTCTGATGCGTGCATCGGGGCGGTCAATTCGCTCATGTGCGTATCGTTCATCATGAGGAGATTGCAGCCATTGCTCGGTGAGAAGGACTCCAAAGATCAGTCGTATACAGCTTATTTCCGTCCAGACAAACGGGAGCTGAACGATCTCTACCGGGAGATTGAGTACGCCAGGGATTTCCTATGGTGCATCGATATGATCTATGAGTCGAAGCTGCCTGCGATGAACATCAACTCCATCAGTTTGGCACCGCACGCGGCTGACAGGGCCGCTGAGAACAAAGATCGGCGCAAGTGGGTAAGCTGGATGAAGGAGATCGAGAAGAAGGCCGAGAAGGACGTCATGATCGAATTCTTCCAGAATAAATACTGCACGATTCATGAAATCGAGAGGGAACTGGAGAAGTACCCCGAGGATTTCGTGGTTGGGGGAGAGCCGACATGGTGGGTGATGGGCTCATCGAAGACGGAGCCGCCACGGAAGACGGAGCGACAGCAGAAGTCGGCATCAAGCTCCGGGCAAAGGAGTCAAACCGCTGGTGGGTCAGTCCCCCAGCCGGGAGCTCCAAGTGGGGGGTCGCAAGCCAGCGATGCTGTCAAGATCGACAACGAGATCATCGACTCCATTTTCCGAATGAACTCTGGCGGTGACGACGACAGATGGGTAATTATCAACCCAACTGCTGGACACGATACCTACACTTCATTCGAAGGGGGTACCACTTTGGGCGGAGCGACTGTCAATGTGAAATTCAACATAGACAACAATACGGGGTACCCAATCATACAAACTGTATTTGGGCCGTGTCTTGCAGAAGGCAAGAACGCAACATATTGGGAGTGTATGCTGAGATGCCTGACCTCTTCGCTATTGCACTTCGAGGAGAAGACCAGCGCGGAGAAGATCATTCTTTCCTATGTTGGGAAGGGAAATGCGGCATGGCTACAGCTGTATGCTTTCTTGTGTGCCCAAACAGGATGCTTGATTACTGGACGCCTTCCGGGCGCCAAAGCCATCAACGCGTTGATTCAGGCGGAGAAGAACCCGGACAACGCACCTGGACAGTTGAACCGGATTATCAATAGGCAGAAGAGGAGCCCCATTGGCGAGGCGACGATTCGCGACATGATGATCCACAAGAAGAGCTTCTTGGTCCTGGATTGGCCCCTGAGGGCCGTCAACTCGAAAGGGAGCACGAAGACCTTCCAGATGATGGTCAACGAACAGGGATGGACAAACATCGAGGAGAGATCATACTATGGGTCGAGTGAGCAAGTCTCCTCACCCAACGACACGTTGAATATCATCTCCCGATTGCAGAAGCTGGATAAGCTCATCGCTGAACGGCGGAGGCGAGACATGGATGACTCACCAATGTCGGTGCACATTTGGATGTCGCTATATGATTGGGTGTGCATGAGAGGATGCGGATGGCAGGTGACCGCCAACCCCATCATCGACTCCCTGCAGAAGGCGATATCTGACCTCGTCAACACATGCAAGGGCCTGGTCGTGGTGTGCGTGAATCGCGATGTTGCTTTCCATGGTGGAAGAGGGGACTTGGGGACGATCGCCAACAAGGTTAGCGAGATCTGCAAGGCGGCAGGCGCGCTGGTGACCGAGAACGATCGCCTGTGGCGCGTGGTCCATGCGCTCACAGGAAAGAACTACAAGATCCCTGGGAGCTCGAACTTGCAACACTTCCTCCTGAAGCGACTGCTGATTGAGAAATCCATCGATGCGGTCGCACCAAGCAACGCGTTTGTGTGTGAGCTGGAGGGGACGTGCATAAACGAGCCCGACCTTCGATTCAACATCCCGAAGAACATGGAGGAATCAAAGGTGAAATTCGAGTACAAGCCGACCTTCACTGCACAGTCGAAGAGGAAACAAGAGCAGCAAGATGAAGGACACGGCGAGCAGGATGCTTTTGGGAAAGCCGATGTCGGTGATCAACGTCTTCGATGGTATACGGTCACGGAGCTCAGCAAGTTTATCTGCGAACTTTGCGCTAAAGAGATGCAGATGAGCAAGTCGAAGGTGCTCGGACCGAATTCGAAGTACAATCCCTCTTCTTGCGTGAACTGTTGCGCGAACTGGAACGCGGACACGAACGGTATTGCAATGTCTATCGAGGGGAAGAAAATGTACACGCGCCTCTTCGCGGAATGCGTGGTGGCAATCCCCGACCTTCAAAACCTCATGGTGGACGTCAACAATATCCAGGCCATGATCACGATCATACGGGAGCTCGTGTATTCAAGGCTGAAGAAGGAGCTTTCTCACGTGGGATTCGTGAGCATGACTGTGGATCAAGCAGCGCAGTTCTACAACAACGGTCACGGGAAGCAATTGTGCGCATCCCGGGATGTGATCGTGTGCAAGAATTCCGAGGGAGTCGAGGAGAGGATGTCCATCTTCTTGATAGGCAAGGATCTTGGCAATGTGGCATATTCGTCCTGGATCAAGAGTGTGCTCGACCAAGGAACGATGTATGAACTCCTGGGACAAACCACGAACGAGGAATCCTTGGGAGACGTCGTCGAGATGGTGTTGGGATTCTTTGAGGTGATGTCGTACTTCCAGCACGAACTGCCACTGTGGAAGGATGCATGGAAGATCAAGAGGGAGTTCGAGCAGTCAATAGTGCGACACCTCGCTGGGAACGTGACCCACACGACGGGCCAGAACAGAAAGCGGAACAGACCGTCCGCACAGCTCGGCGTGCCCACGAAGGAGGTGCTTGACATCATGAACAAGGTCAAGCCCAGACATCCACGATCCCTGATCACCGAGCCCTCTGCACAAGGTTCCAAGAGGAAGGCCACGGAGGGCGAAGATGAGGGTCTTGGTCAAGCACCAGACCCGAGTCGAAGTTCTCAAACCAATACTGAGAAGGAAGACAAGAAGCAGCGAGTGATCGACGGGCGGAGAGCGGCACTAGGATTCCTGGAGTCAATGGAGAAGTGCATGGGAGATATGGGGATCTGTAAGAAGTGCGCGAACCTGGCCCACGACGGCGACTGCAAGGACATTGAGGAGGCTGCTGGAAATGAGAAGGCGATGAAGGTGCTCCGTGAGCTACTCAGCAGTGACCCTGTTTCATCTGATGAAGACATGGGGGATACGGAGGAACCGTCCTCATCAACGTCCAAGGAAAGAAAGAAAGGGGGACAAGCAGGGAAAGAAACAATTGAGATGTACAGCTACACCATTAATTTGGTGGAGATGGCTGACACGGCTGAGGGAGGAGAGCTACAATGTGGTGGCGTCGACCTCACCTACAACCCGTGCGGGGACAGCAGGACATTCAAGAAGACGCTTGAGATGGGATGCGACACCATCCCGTGCTACATCCCGAAGTATGGCGATGTGAGTGATGTGCACTTGCCATGGGCGTATGCGTCCATCGTTGACCCCAAATACTTTCCCAAAGGTGCAATCCTTGAGCAAGTGGACGTGATGCAACTTGGCAAGAGTGTCAACTTCTGCATTGCTCCTTTCGACGGTGCTCCACTATGCAGGATTGGTGATGATCGCTCGGTATTTACTACAAGGGACCAAGCAAACCAGCTATCTCACGACCTATGCAGAGTCCTTCGACACAAGATCGGCAATTGCCGAGGAAGTGCTTTCAGGTGCGACGAGGGTGGATGGGTCGACATTGATGCTGTCATTGACGACCGGAACAACGACATATTCCCACCATACACCACGAGAGCGAAACGATACATGGGCATCATGGAGGTGATCAAGTGGCAGGAATCCGGAAGCAGAAAATCGAGATTCCAGGTTTTGGCAGCAAGGTTTCCGAGCATCATGAACCCGAACGACACGAGGGCAGCCAGGGAGGAAATGACCGAAGCTGGCGTGGATCGGGACGACATCGACAGGATGTTCAACAGATGCGATGGATGGTACAGACCTTGGTGCATCCGAGTCACAACCGGTCACAGTGATTTTGGATTCATGAGCTCATCCGCACTGGCGAATAGGTATTCCGCAAGAATGGGTGATTCTCTCGGAGGAGCATTCCATGTGACGTATGTGGAAAACCTGCCAAGCATCGTACGCTGTGGGTTAGTCCCCGGCGGAATCGATGGCGGCAACAGGCTAGCACTGCACTTCGGGGCGTTTGCTCCATGGGATGAGATGAACGTGGCGACGAAGACAACGCTACGGAACGTGAGGAGAGGGGATCCGATTGCGATCATCTACATTCCCAGTGCAACCCTCGCGCGGTATGGGGCTGGAGTCGCGGCTAATGGGACTTTCATGGTCTTTGACGTGATCCCGTTCTATGAGGTCAAGTCCATTTGGATTGGCAAAAGCAACGGAGGGAAGCGCCTGGAGTACGCTGACATCAAGAGGGCGTACTCGAAGTGTGTGGAGAACGAGATCTGCCCTGGCTTTGTCAACTCTTCCCAAGAGTCGGCTGCGATGTTCCTCCAGAACGTCGCAAAGATCAGCGAGAGGATGCCGGAGACTGAGACAGGTGCCGATAATCTGCACTACATCGTTGACATGGTTAATCGTGCCTGCGAACTCTATCGAATCAACAAGATGGAAGAGTTCAATGCACAGGTCAACGAGGTCCGGGACGAAATCAGCAAAGTCGTCATCCTGAATGACGAGACATGGGAAGGACTGAGGTGCCGGATATGTCCATCATGTGCGACCGCGATCCCCACCTGCTTCTGCTTATGCCTGGAGTGCGAGGCACAACTGATCTCCATCGGAAGATACTACATTCACATCAAATCCGATGACGAGGAGGACAACCAAAACCCCAACGTCTCTGGAGATGCCAGGCGTGCACAGGAAGAAGCTAACCACGATGCGGCAGCACAGGGGGATGAAGACGAAGCGGAGGAAGTTCCGGGAGAAGATGACGACATGGACACGCAAGGATATACATCCGGCTATGCGTCAGAAGAAGAAGACAGCGGTTGGCATTACCGCGACACCGATCTGGCGTCACGGGACATTATAAGTTCCCAACGGATGGCGATCTGCCTTGACGAGCCGCGTGAGGCTCAGTACATGGCAGGATTTATCGCACTCCAGCTGTCCAAGATGTGGGGGATGTTTGAAGGTGGTGAGGAGAGAACGATGAATGCCGGACTCGAAGGGAATCCGGGCTGCCCTTATCACAATGATTTCAAGAGGTACCCCAACATCACTGAGCATGATCAGGAAGGTATACTTTTGCCATCAACAATAACGAAGATTTCTCAATCGGAGAATGTTCGGACAAGAGCCTTCCGATCGGTTGAGGAGCGTGACGAATATATTCGTATGATGGTGTGCAAATGCGAGGGACTTTACACATTCTACAAGCTGTGGATTGCAGCGAGAATCCTCGATGTCACCAAGGAAGAAATGAAGCTCCTGGTCAAGGACCGAGTGCACCCGGTGGGTGATATTATTTTCAGATGTTTTGCACTAGCTTTCAACTGTAAGTATATATCATTCGTGAGGGATGGCCTAAACCTTGGCAAGAATGGTTACACGGTCAACGTGAGCGCCATCATCTCGGCCATCGACCCGAACAAATGCGACACACCCCTGCTGGATTGGTGCCTTCGGAAAGGGCACTGGTTGCCAGAGGACTACAACAAGAAGTGTGTCCGGGCACGAGAAGCCCAGAAGAACTTGGACGAGGAGTTCCGCCGACGTACCCATAGGCTGTCCATTGGGGACAGGTATGCTTCGTGAAGATGCTGATTGCGGTACGATGTGGGTCAGTCCCCATCTGTTACTTGCGTCACATCGACACTGTTTCGGTGGAACGACTTATGTCATGATTTATATTCATGTGTCCAAGATGATTGGGTGTGTACATGGTTACATATTCCGATGACTATGACGCTCTGGATATTCATGGATGGAACTATTACCTTATAGATGATATCTTTTCATTATTTATGCATTGTCCATGGTATCTGGAATGGCTATGATTTGCATTGATTACTCACCGATGTTTCTTTGCCGGAATTATGCAGACCGATTGCGAGCAGGCGCCTCTGGTGGACTTTTTTCGGCCAACCCATTTATGGATGACAGCTGCGCGATGCGCAAATGCGGCAGCTGGATTGTTCATTGGTGGTCAAATGACGCGACGATTGTGTATTATATACACCTGCATATGGATGTGTGCTTCGATTGGAGGATGAATGTTTCACTTTTCGTACAATCGAACCCGGCATGTTTCACAGCGAATGAACGGTGTAGTGATAGCAAGTAAAAGATGCACGACACGATTTCGTAGTTGAAGCCGTGGCCAGTGGAACGTTTTGTGGTGTTTGGACCGCATGATGAACAATGCGACCCAAATGGGGGATGTTAAAACCCTCTAGGCCCCGTGCCGAAATTGGGTAGCTGTTCTGAGGTCCTTGTTGGTGTTGCTTCCCAAGTTCCATTGATCGCCATTTGGCTCAAGACACAATTGAGGTTCAAGATCTGATGTGTGACTGCATACATACGTGATCGGCATTGAGAGCGAAAACACTTCGCTTGCGCTGCATTTGTCAGGACCACTGTTGTAACTATCATTCCTTCTCCCTTACAACGTTTACACGGGTTCGGCTATAACGGCATCGTCCGTATACACCTTTCTACGTGGTTGGTATTACAGCTTGAGGGTTCGGTGCATAGCGTCCCACGGGACGTCACCTTGCCGTCTCTTGACAGAGGCCCTCCGCTGTAGTGGCAGGTGGCAGTGCTGACAGCTTGAACAGCAACTTGATTTCGACTGGTTCTTCAAAGGCGATGCCAGGTTTGAGAGAAGCCCAAGCCGCTTTCAGGTTAGTCCTACTGATTCGGACTCCAAATCCGCGGTCAGAAGCGATGTATCCCACATGAGGCAAAGAGAGGAGCTTGGGCTCAAGTTCCTCACGGTTGCACTTCAACCAGATCATAGTAAACTGGTGGTCAGGAAATGTTCATCTTCACAAAACCTGAGTCCTGCAGGAGACGGAGTGCGAATTGTGTGGGGATGTGGACGGAATCAGCGTCTTGTGGCTTGCAAGCTTTTTGGCCAACACGAAAGGAACGGCCCCAAACCGATTGAATGGCACTGCGAACGGTCTCTTGCGTAATCCGAGAAAGGATGGTTTTGGCAGGGGCTTGGAGAATCTGCTGCCACACTTGCTCAGTGAAGTCACCGCGACACACAGTGATATGGCATTGAACAACTTCCTCCTTCACGATGCTGCATTGAGAGGGTGGGCAGGTCACTGGCTTCTCTCCAAGCTGAGTCTGAGGATGACAGTATTCCCAGCACAATCAGTGGCAGGGCAAGTAACCCAGGCACACTTATATGCGGGCCACTGATCGGGCTGGATGCCGTCGAGCGTGAGGGCTGCAAGTTCATCTGCAACTTTTGCATTGGCGCTGAGCCAAGGGATGAGGTCAGTCGAAGAGACCAGAGCAATGCCATATGCCTTGGTATTGAGTTCAGTGATGACGGGAATCGGCTCTCCACTGCTGGTTTGAAAGTAATTGGCATGTAGGGTCAAATCGCAAACACTGGGCAGGGGAGTGTCACGGTGAAAGGATTTGGTGGTGGCACGGGTGAGGCCGCAACCGTCCGATCAACACATTCGCGAATGTCAAGCGTCACGATCCGTTCCCATCCCTGTAAAGAACCGAGGAGGGAAACCTTCGAGGAATTCCGGAGTCGACCCTTCAAGTGGAAATTGGGGTATGACGCAAATTCTTGAACTGCTGAAACAAGGAGCTGGTGTCGGAGCTCAGCGTTGGTGGCTTGCACGGGGACATCAATACGAAAACATCGATCATGGTGGTACAAGTAAATGTGTGTCCGTGCCGCGGTCTTGCGAGCAGGAGTGTTCAAGCACTGAAGGTTCTGTTGCGCACGTTGGCAAAGTGGGAACTCGCTCGGGTCGGTAAAACAAGGGATAGCGATCAGGTCCTGCGCAGGATTAGGCACGAGGGCATCGGGTGCCAAGAGCACACTCTTGGATCCACAGGTTCGGAAAATGCAATGCTCACTGATGCCTAATGCAGAGGTGATGGCTTTGAGGCTTGAGGTGGAAGGTGCTGAGGTTTCAACGCATTCATCTGGGTTGAGCCAAAGCAGGAAGGCAGGCAAACCCCAAGAGAGTGTGGGAGAACACACAGTTTCTGAGGGGTGATCCTGAACTTGAGCACTTGAGACACAAACGTTCCGAGGCAGCGGCGATGAGAGAGCGATGTCGGACTCAAACAACCGTCTGTCATCAGCGATGGAGTCAGGCACCGAGTTCCCACGGGCGTGGGTAATTGCATGTAGGGGCTCACGATGCGACTCAACTGGGCTTGAGCTGCCGACTGCAACCAACCCTATCCAGCTGGCAGATTCGATCACGTTCGTCTGGCTGGCTCGGAGTCTAAGCCTCCATGCGTTCATCAGAATGTCCTGCGGATGAGGAACTGGCGCACAAATCCGGGTTTTAGTGAGGAGACACATGATGGGCAAAAGCACTTGCAAAGCCTGCGCGGGGGAAATAGCGTTTCCCACCATATGATGTGCGCTCCGGCAATTTCGCGGAAGTTTCAGAGTTCCGAATGTTCCCAAGGCCAAAGCCAGCTCCAAAGGCGAGAAAAACCGAGGCCGCTGGAGAGAGCCGGTGAGATCGGCGTGGAGTCCACTTTGCAGCAGTGCCGAAGGGTGCAGCGCATGCTGCGATCCATACTTTGCCATCACAGTGCCTAAGTGACCATAAGGTCCTTTAATTCTGTGCTGCAGAGTTCGGTCCTTCGAGGTTGCCTGTTTACAATACCTGGCATCTGAGTAAGTCTCACGCTCACTCTGAGTCAAGAACAAGCATTGCTCATGCAGTGGAGGCAGGTGCGCAGGGAGAACGTCTCTGCCAATGAGGGTGGATTTGTCCAAAACAGAATGCCGCCCAAAAGCGGTAGCAAGTCGCGGCGAACACAAATTGCCATCCATCTGCTCCTGCATGTCGGTTGTAAGGCAAGCAAATTCGACTCGATCTGTTGCACAATCTGGAACCCCGCACGACCAATTCAATCGGTGACAATGCGAAAATGGCGATGCTTGGAGATTGCTGAAACGTTCTCGATCCAGACAACTGGGGGTTGATTCAGTTTCATGCAATCAAGGAGGTCAAGAAAAGCCTGACCGTCAAGGCTGTTGAGGCCGGCACGATTTCCACTATCACTCCAGCTGGGGCATGGCGGAGAGCACATCCATGCTGCCTGCGGGTGGCCTTGTTGAAGGCCAGCAAGCAATTCCGGCAGGACATGTTTGCACAAAACTCTTTCCTGATGACAGTGGGCGCATTTCTCGCCATTCGGGCCACTGCAGTGGTTCAGGCGGTAGTTGCTGCAAGACTCAGGGTCTAAGTCGATGGCATGGCTCACATTAATGTTGATCAACTCTTGCTGATTGAGGGCTGTAACAGCCTGTTTCCAACCTGCAAATCCACCAGAGAATAACTCAAAAGCATCTTGCACGGGCTTGTCAAGTGTATTACAGACCGCGGTGCAGAAAGAATCACGCTGTGTGTAGAATAAGCAATCGTTCACCTCGTCTCGTGTGACGTGCGTGATGATGACCGGTGGATCCGCCCTGACAGGAATGCAATTGAAGCAGTCTCTGATGGTGATCCGGGGTTGGAGCCCATGTTGATCTCCACCAGGAAGTATTCGAGACGAAATTGCCTGGAAATCAGCATCATGATCAAATTGAATGGCCTCACAGAAAATGGCGTTGGTAATCTGAATACCAGGAGTCGCATGGCAGTCCTCACCTCGAAACCAAATTTGGTCGGGGAATTTAAGTCTCTCATCCGGAGGAGATGGAAACTCAAAGGCAGGCAATGTCACAGGTTGCAAGTGTCTTTGCTCTTCAAGGCGGTGATCGTTCACTTGCGCATGTTTGTGATGGTGTGACGTGACTGAACTGCAAACCGATTCGCCCGTAAAAGATGGGTTACCATCCCCATGGAGAAATGGGTAAGGATCTCGGTCAAGAGGAGCACCACCAGGAAGGCCTCGAAATCGTATGCGAAGAACCTGGTCCGTGATGGATTGAACCAATGTACTGGGTTCCTGAGATTTGCCATTGATTGAAAAAAGGCAAAGGTCAACAGGGACCCCAAGCCGCCCACAGAGATCTGCCAAATTCTCATCGCCGAAAAGTTGCAAACATTGGAGTGAGGAGGAAAGAGGTCCATGAAACCAAATGTCAGCCAATTGCGGTAAAGGCCGGAGAGGAAGTCCAGCTGAACCTTCACTCATCTCCTGACTGAAGAATGTATCTTTCTGACCATGGGTCGAGCACTGTTCACAAGAGCCGGAGCAGGTCCTGCAGGTAACATATTGACTCGAAGCACTGATGTGTCCTGAGAAGTACATGACATCCTGGCAAGATGTACAATACATTCCCAATACACCAAATTGTTGAAGGTGAACGTGAAGTCCATCGAACAAAATGGCTGGCATGTCCGGTGGAAAGTAGGCGTGCCTGGTCTTGATTCTGTATTTGCTGAAAAGGCCAATCGTTCGGAGTGCAACATCTGAAATACTCATGCCGAGATCAAAGTACACCTTTGTGACAGAGAGGCCGAAATGCAGCACACAGTGAGGCCCAGGCTGCACATAGCAGTCGTCCATGGCAGGCACCGAAGGCCGGCCGGGCTGCTTGTTCACGGGAGGGCAAAACAAAAGCGAAAAAGCCAAAGGGAAAGGAAAACCAAAACACACACGACGGGGGGTGTCACGGCTCAGTTGGTAGCACAACCGGAAAGGGCTGGATCCCAATCGTGTTGCAAGCAAGGTCGCGTCGACAACGCCTGAGCCAAAACCTTGTCCGACTGAGGGGCTCGTCGTTGTCCTTCGTGCTGTTTTTGGATCACGTCTAATCCCCCTAAGGTCTTTTTGCAATTTGAAACACTGTCACAAGATCTTCAGATTGAAAAAGAGAAGAAAAACAACAACAAGTCTTGGCAAGAAGTTCAAATTTGGTTTTGCAAGGTCTGCTTTGGCAGGTTCTCTCCTTTTCCCCACCACACTTTCTCTCACTGGTTTCTTGCTGTTTTTTTCTTACAACCTTGTCCTTCTCTTTGCAGTGGTTTGTCCTTTGTGGAGCGGGGGGTTTAGAAGAGAAATTCTTAGCGCAACCGGCGCCAAGGCCTAGAGGCAGGCCCCCGGGCAGCAAGAACAAGCCCAAGCCGCCCGTGCTGCCCCTGCCGAAGAGCAAAAAAATGATCCCTGACCTGCCCACAGAGCCAGCGTACGAGATAGACTCCCCCTTCCGGCCCAAGAGGGTGAGATTGCCCACAAAGCCCAAGACGGACTCTCCAGCATGCGCATGGCGCGCTCGCTCGGGCAAGGCGCTTCTTCGGGCTCGGGCCGCACCTCGGGCCGTACCTCTCTGTGTACCTCGGGCTGTACCTCGGGCTCGGGCCGTACCTCGGGCTCTAACTGTGGCTCTGTCTTGGGCGCTGCCATGGCTGCTGGCATGGCTGCCTTGGCTGCTGCCTTGGGCGCCTTGGGCGGTGCCTTGGGTGCTGTCTTGGGTGCTGCCTTGGCCACGGGTGCTGCCTTGGCTGCTGCCTTGGGCGGTGCCTTGGGTGCTGCCTTGGCCACGGGTGCTGCCCTGGGTGCAGCCTTGGGCGAGCCGCCGCAGATCATCGGTCGACCCGACGACATAGAGCGTCCTGGACAAGGCGGGGCGCGCGCAGGAGGTGGAGCGCGGCGCAGCGCAGGCCATAGAGGAGACGGCAGCAGTGGCTGCGAAGGAGGGAGAGGTTGCCGTTGCCGCCGAGGGCGTAGGCGGGGCCTTTGGGTACCTGGGAGGTCTGGCAGAAGGAGCAGCAGCCCTCGCACCCACAGCGGGCAAGGTTGCTGGAACGCTGGCTGCCACGGCTCAGGAGTCGGCGCAGCGGCGACGGCAGGGTTGGCCGTGGGCTCAGCAGGGCAGTGAGAACGCGGCTGTGCAGGACGTCCGGTCCGCCAACAACATGAACGACGCCACTCAGCCCCAGCACTTCACGCTGTGCTCCGGCAGCAGCACTTCAGGCAGCCCTGCAAAGCAGCTGCGCCTCCTCGCAGTCTGGCTTCCGTGTTCAGGCGCAGGCCAATCACACACCGCGCCCCTTCTCCTGGCGCCTGAACCCTGTGACTCTGCATCAGTCCCAGCCGAACTCCCGGGCAAGCTAGACTCTCCTTCGCCGTACGAGTGAAAATGCGTGTTGCGCTACATGTAAAGAAGCGTGGAGGTAGTCACAGCCGGAGCACAGGATGAGTTGATGCAGAGCCTGGACTACAAGCTGAAAACCAGCAACACCAACTACGTGACCGCACGGCGCGACGTGCAGTTTTTCCCAGCTCGCTGAGCTCCTTCTCCCCCGGACGCCCCGCGCGGTGCACCAGAGCGGCTACGCGGACGTGCTGCTGCGCCCCACCATGGTGGGCGTCCTGCGCTGCGGCAAGATGCTGCCGCCGCAGCTGAACCTGGTGATAGAGATCGAGTTCGCAGACGCGACGACTGCGCTGTGGTCTGAGAACGCCGGGGCGCGCCTGGCGCGAACGACAAAGACCACCCTAAAGCCGGACGACGTTGCCGTCCAGGTCGCCGGAAGCCCTCAGAGTGACGGGGCCCCTCAGGGCCAGGAAGTGTCCGTCGTCGGAGCCCGTCTCCACGATGGTGCAACGTAATCTTGGACAGGATGTCCATCATACTCGAAGACCCCGGAGACGAAGCCAGCGTGTGGTCCACGCTGGAGACTTGGTCGGAGGGGCGGCCGGCGCAGCAGGGTAGTCCACCGCGTCAGGAAATGGCGCAGCTTGAGGTCGTTCAGAATCAGCCGGTTGCCGTCGGCGACGCCCAGGCTGTTCGTGGTCTCGCTGTAGGTGGCGAAGTTGGAGTGTCCAGGCGGCCAGCCGGGCGCCCATGGGCGCCCTCGGGCAGCAGCGACGGTCGACCTCGAAGTCGCTGTCTAGATGGTCGTCATCCTTTTCTTTAGGAAGCCACCCGTCCAGCGAACGACAGGCGACTGGACGGCTGCGACGGAAGTGCAGCAGGAGATTCTCACACTGGCGAACAGCTTCTGGCCCAGGAAGCTGAGCGCCGCTCCCATCGGCGTCTTTTTCAAGCGCGAAACGCTCTTCGAAGCGCTTGTAGAACATTTCGTTCCTCGGCTTCAGGTAGTACACGAACAGGAAGCTGTAAGGTTCTTGGGTCGCCTGCTACAGCCGGTACAGCTGCTCCTCTTCGACGACTGCGTCCAGCTCGTGCTGGTTGCGCAGCCTCCAGCAGCAGATGAATTGCTGGTTGACTCGCACGGCTGCGCTGATGAGCCTCAGCTTCTGCGAGCTCACCCAGGTGCTGATCTGCGTGTGCCGGCCTCAGATGAAGAGCGTGTCAAGGGCGCCGTTGGGTTTGTGCAGTTCTTCATCTCCAACTTCTTGCGCCGCAGCGCCGGCTCGTCCCAGTCCTCCCAGTAGGCTTGTTCCCGCTCTGTGTTCACCCCCGGGCGATGTAGATTCTCTCGAAGACTGATCAGAGCCACGGTCTTGCTTGGAAGGCCCGAGGAAGATGCCGGCACGGCACCAGGGGCACCACGGGGTCCGAGGATTGCTTGCTGGTGTATTCAGGTGTAGGAAAAAGCTTGATCTTCCCCATTCGTTCCTTTGCTTTACTTGCCAAATTTGAAGCCGGGAAGCCGGGCGGCGAGTCCGGAAGAGATGCCGCCAGTGCCGCATCGCAGCCGGAGTTTTCCGGGCAGCGTGTCACCCTGAAACTAAAGGCCGGCGTGCGTCTGAAGTACTTTGGTAGCAAGGCGTGGCTTGCGGAGCACCTGGACCGGCTGCTGGGCGACATCTCGGTGCTACACTCGCCCTTCTTCGGTTCCGGAAAGTTAGAGTAGTACCTTGCCGCCCGGCGCCCGCGTGGCGTCGACGCGTCGCAAACCTGCGCCGCTGCCACTTGAGGAGAGACCCGGTCGGCGCGCCTGGTGGGGCGCGACGTGGGCAGGCGCTTCTACTTCAGGCATGTCCAGCCGGGCGCGCTGAGAGGCCCTGCCAGGCGCCGGGCTGCCTGCTCATACGCCCTGCTGCGCAACAGCTTCTCGGGAAAGTGGGGCTCCTTCGCGCAGCAGCAGCCACTGCCCTCGAGTGCATCGGCTGCAGCAGCCACCATCCAACGTGACTGTGCGGCACCAGGACGCACTGGCCTGCCGACCCTCCCTACATCTTCCCCGGTCGCACCATGGACTACTATGGTACAAGGGGGGAGGGCCACGACCTCAACGACGTGCCTGAGGCCTGGGAGCTCTACAGCCTGGCCAACTCCATCACGGCCTGTGCTCGGGCAAGAACGGTTCCAAGCCCGAGCTGCTGGTAGTGCGCCGGGGCAATCCTGTGCCCAACACAGGATTGAGTGGGGCAATCCTGTGCCCAACGCAGGATTGAGTGGAGCAATCCTGCGCTGGCAACAGGATTGACGGCAAGGCGACTCTGTCAGTGATATGGCGAGAACCATATCACTGACAGACCTTCGGCGCTGGCCCGGCAGTGTTTTTTTTGACAAAATAGCGAAGTCGGACCTCGGTGAGGGCGAAGTCGGAATTCCGACCTTGGTGGGAGAGCGAAGTCGGAATGCAGCCATTGGCAAAAAAGCGCGCTGCAGTCCTCCCCCCACGGGAGGACTTACATTTTTTTCTGGGAAGAATTCCGACCTCGGGTGGCGCGGTGCCAAGCCGCCACCGTATGACCGTATGACCGTATGATCCGTATGATTCGTATGACTCGGCAGGCTGCGTGGCTTTGATGCCGGCCAGGTGGCGCGGCAGGGTGGAGGCTTCGATGCCGGGCAGGTGGCGCGGCCGGCTGGAGGCTTCGATGCCGGGCAGGTGGCGCGGCAGGGTGGAGGCTTCAATGCCGGGCAGGTGGCGCGGCAGGGCGGAGGCTTCATTGTTGAACCAATATAGAATCAATTTTGAAGCATCTTGAGTCAACAATGGATCTTTTTGGCAGAGCACACTTCCTCTTCTTGGCAGAGCACACTTGCGCTTCTTTGCAGAGCACACTTGCGCTTCTTTGCAGAGCACACTTCTGCTTCTTTGCAGAGCACTCTTCTTTGCAGAGCACACTTCCTCTTCTTTGCAGAGCACACTTGCGCTTCTTTGCAGAGCACACTTCTTTGCCGAGCACTCTTCTTTGCAGAGCGCACTTGCGCTTCTTTGCAGAGCACACTTGCGCTTCTTTGCAGAGCACTCTTCTTTGCAGAGCGCACTTCCTCTTCTTTGCAGAGCGCACTTGCGCTTCTTTGCAGAGCGCACTTCTTTGCAGAGCACACTTCCCCGGGCGCTCTTGTTTGCAGAGCACACTTGCGCTTCTTTGCAGAGCACACTTCCTCTTCTTTGCAGAGCGCGCTTCTTTGCAGAGCACACTTGCGCTTCTTTGCAGAGCACACTTCTTTGCAGAGCACACTTGCGCTTCTTTGCAGAGCACTCTTCTTTGCAGAGCACACTTCCTCTTTGCAGAGCACACTTGCGCTTCTTTGCAGAGCACACTTCTTTGCAGAGCACACTTGCGCTTCTTTGCAGGGCACACTTGCGCTTCTTTGCAGAGCACTCTTCTTTGCAGAGCACACTTCCTCTTCTTTGCAGAGCACACTTGCGCTTCAAAGCACACTTCTTTGCAGAGCACACTTCTTTGCAGAGCACTCTTCTTTGCAGAGCACACTTGCACTTCTTTGCAGAGGACACTTGCGCTTCTTTGCAGAGCACTCTTCTTTGCAGAGCACACTTGCGCTTCTTTGCAGAGCACACTTCTTTGCAGAGCACACTTGCGCTTCTTTGCAGAGCACACTTGCGCTTCTTTGCAGACTACACTTCTGAGCACACTTGCGCTTCTTTGCAGAGCACACTTCTTTGCAGAGCACACTTGCGCTTCTTTGCAGAGCACATTTCTTTGCAGAGCACACTTGCGCTTCTGTGCAGAGCAGACTTCTTTGCAGAGCAGACTTCTTTGCAGAGCAGACTTCTTTGCAGAGCACACTTCCTCTTTGCAGAGCAGGCCAAGCTCTCTCTTTAGAGGGGGTTCCCAAATGGTCTCTATTCCACCTGGTAGGCTCCTGACACTCGTCCGTCCAGGAAACGACCTCGTCCTGCGAAGGATTCGAAATCTAAAATGCTGCGCGCAGGCGTGTGGCTGCAACATAACGACCCCTAGATATGCGCCGCAATTTGGCTCCAGGTTGCATTTCAAGCGATGTCAAGCTTTGCCAAAGGAAGCCCTTTTCCCTTTTTTTCGGCACCCCTTTTTTGGGACCGCTTTTTTTCTCCTGTTTTTTGTTTTTTTCTTAGCCCTGCAAAGGTTGGCTCGCTTGAAATGCAACCTGGAGCAAAATTGCAAGCGTATCTAGGGGTCGTTATGTTGCAGCCACACGCCTGCACGCAGCATTTTAGATTTCGAATCCTTTGCAGGACGAGGTCGTTTCCTGGACGGACGAGTGTCAGGAGCCTACCAGGTGGAATAGAATCCATTTGGGAAACCCCCTCTAAAGAGAGAGCTGGGCTACTTATCTGGGCGGATGCCAAAGCCGTGCTGGCCTCGCCCGGCACGGCGTCTCTATCCGCTCGGCTCCAAGGTTTTAGATATCAAACCCCAATACCAGCTCCTCCGACTTGCCTTGCATTGTGCAGCCATAAACCAGCATGGGTGCGCCGACCCAGCTGCCGAGCACACGTTTTCAGGCAGATTTGGCAAGTCCGTTTCATGGTTCGCAGAAACCTGGGATTTCCAACAAGTCCAGACAGCCGAGGGACAGGCCGTGCATGGCTTGCGCATGCCTTCTTCACTACAGCATGGCCACTAACTTGCAAGCTCGCTCTTGTTTTTGCCCGCATGATTTCTAGCCCCACCAACGCAGGCTCCAGAGCGCTTCGCAAACGCTCTGAAGAGGGGGTGATTTGATATTTTTAGGCCGTTTGCTTGGAACGCTGGGGTGGGAGCATCCGAGGAGGCTTCTTTTTTGCGCCCACCCTCCCACCCTTTCCACACCCAGGTGGATATTCCTGGGCCCAGCCGCAGCTGGCGCCCCAGAGATGCAGCGCATACCATGCCACTGCAATTAGGGGTGACACAGGGAAAGGACACGCGCTGTTTTTCCCCCAAGCCTCAACTTCCAAGCAACGCCTTCTAAAGAAAAAGAGCGTGCGCTCATGTTTGTTGGTCGCACCCTTTTATTTTTGGCTGCATGTTCCCTTTCGGATTGAAGCAGTGATCAAGATTCTAACAGCAAGGCTTCTGCAACCGGGGCTTTGTCTCCAAGGTCGGGGCGTCCCAGAGGCCAGGCGGAGCTCTCAGGCTCTCAGTGGATAGTCTTGGTCAAGATCCTCACGCTCATGTGGCGCAGTGTCTTCCTTTGAGCAAGCTTCACTCCCCCAAGGTGGAGCTCTCGTGGATAGTCTTGGTCAAGATCCTCGTGTTTCTGTGGCGCAGTGTCTTCCTTTGAGCAGGCTGGCAACGTGACAGTTTCACTCCCCGAGGTGGTGTTACAGACAAGACACCCTTTTAAAAAACACATGGTTTCAATCCAGAGGGCTTGCCGCGTGACTGCTTGGGGCATCCACTTCTTTTTTCTTTTCGATAAAGTCTATCAAAAAATGGGTATTTTGCCACAAGACCTGTTTAAGTAACTTCTTTGGGTCTTCCCTTGCTTTTTTTCGTCAAAACTCTTCGAGAAAAAGCAAGGCTTCTGCAACCGGGGCTTTGTCTCCAAGGTCTGGGCGTCCCACAGGCCAGGTGGAGCTCTCAGTGGATAGTCTTGGTCAAGATCCTGCAACGTGACAGCTTCAGTCCTTCAAGGTGGTGTTACAGACAAGACACCCTTTAAAAAAAACACATGGTTTCAATCCAGAAGGCTCGGCGTGACTGCTTGGGGCATCCACTTGTGTTTTTTCGATAAAGTCCATCAAGAAGAATGTTGCTTGAGCCAGCTGAGTTCCAATCACGTGAGCATCGAAGCGGGCTGCAACACGACGCCTTCCGACTGCAAAAGTGCTGTGCGTAAAAAATGTTAAAAGAAGCTATGGTTTCGTTGAAGAAAACATGTTGAGTGACCCTCCCCTGTGGATGTTGCTGGCCTCCTCTGTGGATGTTGCTTCAACCAGCTGAGATTCGAATCAAGTGAGCATCCAACCAACTAGCTCATGTCTCACGTGACAAGCTGGCAGTTTTGTCCACCGTCGCCTGAAGATGCCAGTGCCGTGCTATCGCTACAGTGTCCCATCAGACAGCTTCACGGTTCTTCATTCTTACTTCTCAAGCCGTCGAGCGTTAGTATTCATGAAAACAGGCGAATTCTCGCAAAACAGTACGTTTTTAATTAGAAAACATATGCCACCACGCATTAAAAAAAAACAACATTTTCCATGTTTCCGTACAGTGTCGTCATCGGTGCCAGGTATTTGGTGGTCAACGATTATTCGATGCTACAATTATTACTGGCTACAAATTGGAGATTCGTTTTCTGCAGACAATTACCTTGTAGATAGCTTGCTGCATGTGCACCATTGCGCATGAGGTCTGGTAAGAGACCTGTAGCCTTCTCATTTCATGTTAAGTTTACAGAACCTGGTCAAACTTGTGCAGAGACGTTTCACTGAATTGAAAAAGAGAAGCCGTGCGTCCATGCGTGTCGGCGTGCGTTTGTGATTGGTTCCGACCCAGGGATGAACCCAAGCCCGGGATGGGGGTTGCTAAGAATGTCCGAGTTGCAGGCTAAAACATCTTAAGGGCAGGTTCTGAGGGTCACCCTGTTCTTCCCCTTGTTTAAGGCCCTAAAACTTTGAGGGAATTGTGTTTTGTGTGCAGCCGACATGTGCGTGCGATTGGCTCAAGACCTTGACAATAGAATCGAGGCAAACATCCAAACACAGCTGTGAAGCAAAGCAAATTCCGCAATTGCATCGAGTCGTGAGACGACGCAGATCATTTACCTTACAACCCCATCCAGCGACCGCCTCTGAATCTGCTGCAAGCGTACACCAGTCACGTATCACACGGATCCACCGGGTTATGGCTCGATTGGACCGGGCCCGCAGTCTGCTTCGGCAGTTGCCCATGGGGTGTTTGCCCTCAAACCTCTGAAGTGTCAAACAAAACAGGGCACCCACCCACCACGCCCTTAAGCCAAAAAGGTCGGTGTCCATGTTACCAAACATGCCTGATCAGATCCAAATCTGATTATGCCATGCTTCCACAATCGCAATTTCTTGCTCACGCTACATAAAGGTATGGAGCACCAATCAAAGTGGTTTGTTTCAAACCACACGGTTGTTAAAAATCAGGTTCGTAAAAACTGGTTTGTCACTTTTTGCACTTGCAAGCGCAACCTCTTTTTGTAGAGAGAGCGACAATCAAACCAAAACAAGAAGGGAAAGGAGGTTAAAAGTTCCCCCGCAGGACGACGCCAATCCTCGCAGAGGGTCGCGCGCGCGCATCAGAAATCGTAAAAAGTCCCACATCGACCGCGCCAATCAGTGCAGCGCCGCCTAGGCTGCTTCCCGTAGCTCCGAGCTGGTGTCGACGTGCCCACGAACAGGTGTCGCTGCGTGAGGTGGAGGCTGAGCCCCTGGCAGCTGGCGTAGGTCACTTCGCACGAAGGTTTTTTTTTAGGGATCTTGCCCCCAACCCCGATCAGCCGCAGCCCCGGCCACACCCTCATGCTCTGCGGGCAGTTTTGGGGTGGTCGATTTTGGGTTGTCGTGGATTTACAACAACCATTTTGGGTTGTTATAGATGTATAACACCCATTCTGGGTTGTCACAGATTCGTAACACCCATTTTAGGGGTGTGTCCGTCTCGACATGCCCTTGATTTTTTTTTTCTATTTCATTTTTTTAATTTTTTTTTTTTTTTTTTTTTTTGTTTTTTTGTTTTCGATTTTTTTTGTTTTTTTTTTATTATCTTTTTTTTTTTTTTTTTTTTTTTTTTTTTTTTCGTGATTTAGAATTTATCGACATGCCCTTGATTTTGGGTTGTGTCGAATTTGACACAACCCCCAAGATCGATTGCCGATTCGTAAACGACTTGATTTTGGATTGGATGACCTGGGTCTCGAGCTCCAGCAGCTTCGCGCCCTCCGGCGCCAGGGCCCGGTTCGCCGCCGCGTTGACGGCCATGCGCTTGCTGTGACTGATGACCAGCGTGGTGTCCGGCTCACGGGGAAAAGCTCTTTCAGCCTCGCCTTGCTCCAGCCCGCAAGGGGCAGTGTGGATCAGAAGTGTCGATCAGAAGTGTCGATCAGAAGTGTCGATCAGAAGTGTTGCTCAGAAGTGTCGCTCAGAAGTGTCATTTCGGCGGTGTTGCTCAGAAGTGTCGTTCAGAAGTGTCTTTAGCAGTTTGCTGCAGTTGAAAACACTTGGGGGAAGAAACGTAGGGTCCAATGTCGATTTTCTAGGCAGCGTGACGGCCGGCTACGAGGAATTTTACACTTGCTCGGTGCTTCTTGTGGGCAGTTGTTTTTTTGGTCCAAGCAGAGAGGCATTCTTGTGTTGCACGCGGTGTTTGTGCCCATTGTGTGTTTGTTTAGTAAACAAGCCGTTTTGTAAATCTCGCAAGCAAGTGTGCTTTGTGTCTCGGTGGTTTGCATCCCAAGCACAAGGTTGTGTTTGCACCGGTTCTGCATTGTGTGCATCCTTTTGTTCTACGCATTGACATTCAGAGTGGTACATACGCACAACATACCGTGCTCAACTTGTGGATCCATAACTCCAGAAACTTTGTTCCGTGGGTTTGGGGTTTGGAGGAGGCAACCTACCATTGGCCCTGTGCACAAATCACCCAATCTAGCAAAGCTTGGCTGATAGGGATTGGAGTGGGCTTGTAGACTCAGTGTAGGGTGTGCTTGAAACACCCAAAACTACCCCGCAAGCAAACGGCTCCTCGATCAAATCCAGCTGTCCCCAGCATCCCTGCATCACCAGCACCCGGGCTTTGCGTCCCTTGCATCCCCTCCGCGTCGCGCCAACCCTCAAAACAGGCCCCCTGAGACTGGGTTTTCGCGGTGGGCAGACATCGCGCCACTTTGCGGAACACATTGCAAACCAGGCGGGGCTTTAGAGTGGATGCCGGGGATGCAGTCTTAGTCTGATTGGCTTTGGGTGTACGCCACATGCGGCGCGCGCGCCACACGAGCACGTACGCGTGCACGCACGCGCGCGCACACGCGATCACGCGCACACGCGCGCTAGGGTGGGTGGCGGGTGGGTGGGTGGGTGAGTGGGAATGGGTGGGTGGGAATGGGTGGGTGGGAATGGGTGGGGATGGATGGGGGATGGGTGAGTGGGAGGTTGGGTGAGGTGGGTGGGCAACCCCTGCAGCCAACCAGCGCAGCTGGTGATGGCGAAGCCCTAGGATTGAACTTAGTACCACTTTTGAAGCTCGGATGTGAAAGCTTCCTCTGTGCACACTTGGCGGAGGAAACATAGGGTCCAATGTGTATTTTCTACACTTTCCTGGGCAGCTTGACGGCCGGATACGAGGAATTTCACATTTGCTTGGTAGCATTTACTGTACAAGACGCGACAGCTTCCGAAGCAGCGTAATTGATTCCATTGTGTTATTCAGTTTAAAGAATCTTTTGTTGGCACTGCACTTCAAGTTTTCAAATCCATAGGATGCCTGTTGGTTTCCAAGGATTTTGCAACAAAGCTTGGAGCAAGACTTGCCTTTATTTAGGGTCTGGATGGAAGGCTAGGCTTAGTCAGCTTGAGCGCTGGGGCTTGTGCATTTGATGCAAGAGAGGTTGTGTAGAGGATTGGCCTTGCCAGATTCGTTGCTCGCTGCAGACGTCCATGTACTCACGTTTTGTGTTTTCTCCTTCTCTGAACGTCCTTTGCTTCTTGTGGGTAGTTGTTTTCTTTTTTGCCCAAGCAGAGAGGCATTCTTGTTTTGGCAAGCAGTGTTTGCGTAAGCAGTCTTTTCAACCCCACAAGCAAGTATGTGTTGTTTTTCTTTTCTGTGGTTGAAGGCAACCTGTCCTGTCTCTCCAAAAACCAGTCAAATCCAGAGGTTCAACCGGGGTTCATTTTGGGGATTGGGGTGGGTTTCATCTGTTTTGTTTTAGCAGCCTGCTGCATTTGAAAGCTTCCTTTGTGCACACTTGGGGGAGGAAGCACAGGGTCCAATATCACCCACTTCCTGGGCAGCTCGATGGCCGGACACGAGGAATTTCACATTTGCTTGGTAGCATTTACTGTGCAAGACGCAACAACTTCCGAAGCAGTGTAATTGATGTTGGCACTTGCATTGCAAGTTTTAAAGTGCCTGTTGGTTTCCAAGGATTTTGCAACATTGGCTTTTAGGGTCTGGATGGAAGGCTAGGCTTAGTCAGCTTGAGCGCTGGGGCTTGTGCATTTGATGCAAGAGAGGTTGTGTAGAGGATTGGCCTTGCCAGATTCGTTTTCTCGCTGCAGACGTCCATGTACTCATGTTTTGTGTTTTCTCCTTCTCTGAACGTCCTTTGCTTCTTGTGGGTAGTTGTTTTCTTTTTTGCCCAAGCAGAGAGGCATTCTTGTTTTGGCAAGCAGTGTTTGCGTAAGCAGTCTTTTCAACCCCACAAGCAAGTATGTGTTGTTTTTCTTTTCTGTGGTTGAAGGCAACCTGTCCTGTCTCTCCAAAAACCAGTCAAATCCAGAGGTTCAACCGGGGTTCATTTTGGGGATTGGGGTGGGTTTCATCTGTTTTGTTTTAGCAGCCTGCTGCATTTGAAAGCTTCCTTTGTGCACACTTGGGGGAGGAAGCACAGGGTCCAATATCACCCACTTTCCTGGGCAGCTCGATGGCCGGACACGAGGAATTTCACATTTGCTTGGTAGCATTTACTGTGCAAGACGCAACAACTTCCGAAGCAGTGTAATTGATGTTGGCACTTACTTGCATTGCAAGTTTTAAAGTGCCTGTTGGTTTCCAAGGATTTTGCAACATTGGCTTTTAGGGTCTGGATGGAAGGCTAGGCTTAGTCAGCTTGAGCGCTGGGGCTTGTGCATTTGATGCAAGAGAGGTTGTGTAGAGGATTGGCCTTGCCAGATTCGTTTTCTCGCTGCAGACGCCCATGTACTCACGTTTTGTGTTTTCTCCTTCTCTGAACGTCCTTTGCTTCTTGTGGGTAGTTGTTTTCTTTTTTGTCCAAGCAGAGAGGCATTCTTGTTTTGGCAAGCAGTGTTTGCATCCATTGTGTGTTTGTTTAGCAAATAAGCAGTATTTTCAACCCCACAAGCAAGTATGTGTTGTTTTCTCTGTGGTTTGCCTCGGTTGATTTAGGGATTGGGGTGGGTTTAGGATGCATTTAGAGGAAGCTTGAAAGGGTTCAATGATGTGTATTTTCCACCCACTTTGCGAGGAATTTCACATTTGCTAACTTTCTTTGCGAAGTCTTTCGTTGACTAAAGAGACGGCGCTTTGCCTTGCATTTCAAGTTTTGAAATCCGTAGGGTGCCTGTTGGTTTCCAAGGATTTTGCAACTAAGCTTCCTGTATTTTTAGGGAATTGGATGGACGCTTAGTCAGCGCTGCTGCAGGATAATCATTTGAAGAGAAGACACACAACCTCAGAAGTTCAGGAAAAATGTGATCCAGACTTGTGAGAGTGGGCTTTCCAGAACAGCTGCTTAATCCTTGTTGAAACCTTGGCATAGCGGTTTGCTTTCAAAGTCTCGACTTGTGACGGTATTTGGTTCCATTTCGGTACCCAACCACTAGCATGTCTGGGGCCAGTCTCTGCAAAGGCAATGGGGAGTGGTGCCTTTGCCTAACTAATCGAATGTTGGGCCCTGGAGCTTGCGCATTTGATGCAAGAGAAGTCTTCATAATACGATTTTCTGCGCGCTGTATCCTAAACCTTTTCGTACAAGTAGCTACCCTGGCCTTGTACTTGTAATGCTTTGCAGAAGTGATGTGTGTTTGGCAAATAAGCAGGATTTTCAACCCCACAAGCAAGTATGTGTCGTTTTCTCGGTGGTTTGCATCCTAAGCACACAGTTGTGTTTGCACTGGTTCTACATTGTTTGCATCAAGTTGTAACTCTCATGGACATCCAAAGAACCC
>CAUJNA010002400.1:25000-35059 GCA_963377175.1 Effrenium voratum | reverse complement strand
ACACACACAGACACACACAGACACACACAGACACACACAGACACACACAGACACACACAGACACACACAGACACACACAGACACACACAGACACACACAGACACACACAGACACACACAGACACACACAGACACACACAGACACACACACACAGACACACACAGACACACACACAGACACACACACAGACACACACAGACACACACAGACACACACAGACACACACAGACACACACAGACACACGCAGACACACACAGACACACACAGACACACACAGACACACACAGACACACACAGACACACACAGACACACACAGACACACACATACACACACAGACACACACATACACACACAGACACACACAGACACACACAGACACACACAGACACACACAGACACACACAGACACACACAGACACACACAGACACACACAGACACACACAGACACACACAGACACACACAGACACACACAGACACACACAGACACACACGGACACACACAGACACACACGGACACACACAGACACACACAGACACACACAGACACACACAGACACACACAGACACACACAGACACACACAGACACACACAGACACACACAGACACACACAGACACACACAGACACACACAGACACACACAGACACACACAGACACCCACAGACACCCACAGACACCCACAGACACACACAGACACACACAGACACACACAGACACACACAGACACACACAGACACACACAGACACACACAGACACACACAGACACACACAGACACACACAGACACACACAGAGACACACAGACACACACAGACACACACAGACACACACAGACACACACAGACACACACAGACACACACACAGACACACACACAGACACACAACAGACACACACACAGACACACACACAGACACACACACAGACACACACACAGACACACACACAGACATACACACAGACACACACACAGACACACACACAGAGACACACACACACAGACACACACAGACACACACTCACACACACAGACACACACACACAGACACACACACAGACACACACACAGACACACACACACAGACACACACACAGACACACACACACACACACACACACACACAGACACACACACACACAGACACACAGACACAGACTCACACACAGAACAGACACGCAAGACACACACACAGACACACCACCTAGACACACACACAGACACACACAAACACACACACACACACACACACACACACACACACACACACACACACACACACACACACACACACACACACACACACACACACACACACACACACACACACACACACACACACACACACACACACACACACACACACACAGACACACACACACACACACACACACACACACACACACACACACACACACACACACACACACACACACACACACACACACACACACACACACACACACACACACACACACACTTGATATGAGACGGCAAACTGCGAATGTGCACCCCGAAACGTAGAAGGACGCAAGCACGGAATCAGGTTGGAGTTTCGGCATGCGTATCCTGAAACAATTTCGCTCGTGAGAGGCGTCCTCATCAGGGGTGCCATCGCCACTCTCGAGGTACTTTTGAATCAGCAATCCGCATGGTGGCACCCGACTCCAATAACAAGAAAAAACGCACGACCGCAAAACCCCTTAGGAACAGGGGGGCCACACACACACCCCCCGCAGGGGGAGGAAAAACCGCCAAAAAGCCGCCTCCATCATGATTGCCGATGGGTAGTTTAGACTGTTGGCAGAATTCCTGCCTAACTGCTCACGATCATTTTACCATGTAGCATCGCCGTCTGAGCTCAGGTGCATTGGTTCGAGATGGTCGCTTTCTGGTGCTGCTCCTTCAACTTTCTGAGACGTTCCAGGCTCCTCCAGCGCTGCGTGACATCCGCAATGGACCTGTTGAGCTTCTTGGCCAGCGATTTGTACGAGTACTTGGACCGGTTGTCCGCTTTCAGGCTGCAAAGCTGCTGGTCATCCTCCTCTGTCCAGGCGCGAGGTACCTCCGGGGGAGTTCCTGGATTGCCAACATCGGAGTGAGCGCGAGCAGGGGCTTCAGGAATTCAGGAGAGGAGAGTGGGCCCACGCATGGAGAGACTGGAGCTGGCGCTGGAGTGCGAGGTGCTGGACGTGCTGGAGGTTCCGGGGAGTGCGTCCTCTCGGAGGATGTAGCTCGGCATCGCTTCCGCTTCGGTCTGCGCCGACCGGTCTCACCCTTGTCCATGATGGAGCTGGGAACATTGGCCTTCTTGATGCCCGGCTGACCGACATGGGTGTGCGCCATGGAGCTCTTCGGGCGTGGATCTATAGCCTCGTTGGCGTCCCCCGTGACGATGCCATAGGACAGCGACTTGGGGTTGACCACCGCGTTGCGCTGGTGGTCCACGTGTATGCTATAGCTGGAGCGACTGAGCGTCGGCTAGTGGTGGAGGGTCGGCCAGATCCTCCGAGTTGACCGAGTTGACCGAGTGCCGAATCCCGGGGCCAGGTGGTTCTACCTCATCGAGTCGGGCATGGTCATGTGCTCGCGGTCGCGAAGATTCTGCCAGCGATAGACCTCGGAGATGAGGATGCCACGCGCCATCGTGCCCACCATGAATCCTGCGACTGTGTGCCTCGTCTGCCTGATTCAGAGTCTCCTGGATGAGCTGCATCATGTCTGCAGCGTTCTGGGTCATCCGGTGGTGGAGTGCAATCATGCGTCCGAGCATGACGACCACGTTCCGATATCGGCGAAAAGGCCCACGTCTTGAACCACCAGATAAGCTCCGTGATGAACCCGCGAATCAAGTGGCTCCGGAACTCAAACAGAACAACCCAAGCCCAACAGCCCAACCGAGCCCGACCCCGTTTGGGAAAGACCGAACCAAACAAGACCAGCAAGGGCCACGCAACCGAACCTCAAGAGACACCTACAATCAGCACATAAACATTCTTTCCGGTTGGGATGGCCGGAAGATGAAACAGGTGCTGCAGATCCGCTGACTTGTAGCCGGCGGACAAATAGATACTGCGAAGCTGATCCAACGCCATCTGTACTGCCCGTGTCGGGTGCGCATACTTGGTGGCGAGAGCTGACCGTGACCTAGCCCCGGAGAGAAGGGTGGAGAGACTTCCTGCCGTGTGGGGTCCTCTGATCTGCCAGATTTTGGTTGGGGTTTTGTAGTAAATCGCCCGGTCGCCTACGTCGATGACAAAGCCGAGGAACTCCGAGGAACCCACCTGTTCCAACACGATGGGTGCACCATAAAAGTCAGCGTGAAGCAAAGCCTCCAACGGGGCTGCTGGGTGACCGGAAGCCGGAGATGGGAAAATCACAAATCTGTTGTCGACATATCGCTCCAAGAAGATGCTGTGGCTGGCGAACCATTGTCCGTAAATACGCTGCCAGAGAACTTCGTGCCGCGCGACACAAATGTGACTGAGGACTGGGCTCAGCTGAGAGCCGATTGCTGTTCCGTGGACTTGGCGAAGAATGAGGGTGCCCACCTGGACGTACATGCATTGGAAGCTGGATCTGACTATATCCAGGATGTCTTCCACATAAATGACCCGCGTGGTCGGTGTGCGTCCGTAGGATTGCTTGCCCGCAAAAACCCGGTTATAGTGAACCGCCGCCTGAGTTTCCACTGAATAAATAAGACCAGCATGCTCTCGCCGATGCTCTGCTAGTAGCTGCTCAACTGCTGCGCACACCTGATCCTGAGGGACACTGTTGAAGAAGCCGACCAAATCGTCATTGTGAAATGCAAGAGTGACTGTATCATCTGTGTTGTCAAAGTATTGTTTGACGTTCTGCCATATCCTCGGCGTGGGGTGTACCCCCCACGAACACTTCCACGTACTCGCTGCGATCTCGCCTAGAAGGATCGCAACCGCTTTGAAGAGCTGCCGGTGCACCACCTTATGGTAGGCTATAATAGTTCTCCCTGATTTCCATTGCTTCTTACGTTTGAGAAAGACCTTGCCGACCGGGATCGCGGTGGTCTTCTTCCTGTATGCCCATTTGTACCTCTTCTGCAGGTGCCGCGGAATAGCTTCAACAATAAGAGCCTCGGCCTGGTCGGGCTTCAGCGAAGTGGCGGCAAACGTGCCGGACTGAAGCCAATAGAGTTGGGGCCAGAAGAACATGAGGTGGTGGTTGTCATGGTCCTCGTTGTGGCAGACAAAGTCCTGGCTGAGGTGCCGGTGCAGGATGTTCAGCTGGTGCTTGGTGAGAAGTTGATGGGTGGATGCGTGCTGCCGGTGTTTCCGAAATTCATTGCGTAGGTGCTGCATGAGGGGTGCGTGAAATTGGTCCAGGGGCAGACCGTGGTGTAGGCACCATTTTCGTAGACGTTCATGAACCTGCACTTCGTAGACGGACAGGTCCACATAGTATGACGCCAACGCTGAAGTGTAATGAACATGCTGTGGAGTTCCGGGAAACCGGAACTCATCCAATCCCGCGGCCACATGGCCTTGAACATGAGATAGCCAGGGCTGCCGTTTTAGCCAGGCTGCGCACTGACATGATGATGGTCCTACTGATGTGAGGAGGTAATTGTCCTGAAACACCGAGTAGTTCCACATGACTGTATGGACTCGAGGATGAGGGGTCTCCGCCAACTTCGTGCTGGGCAAGTGGAATGGAAGAGCCCAGTTGCGATGGTCGAGAACCAGCCGACGAAGGACCTCCCTGGTGGACCGCTGATACTGGGGATGAGAAAGCCACGGTAACCGCAACAACAAGTTGATCCTGGGTTGTTGGAGTTGGCGGAAATCAAGAACTCTTCGCAAAATATTCCGAACTCGATGCCGATGGGGCTGTTCCACATTGCCTGATAACCTGTATATAGCATATATATCCAAGTCTGAGTGCCGTCCACTACGGAGTCGTTTTTCCTCCTCCCAAGATTCAATATGCTCCGAGGTGAGGCGACCGATGATGGACCAGGCTTGGGTGTGTTTGAGTGCCACCCGATGGAAGTTCCTACCGTAGACTGTACAACTCCTCCTGCGCAAGCGGAGGAAAAGGCGTTTGCCGAACCTGGACCAGGGCTGTTCGGCGAGAAACCTGGTAGCCGTGTAGCCTGTGGAGATGCGCTTATACCGCCGATAGATGTAGGGCCAGTTGAGGGAGGGCTGATAGATGCTAATCAAGGCGTGTTCCTGTGTCCAGGTCACGGTATGGTCGGAGTCTGTGAATATCACCCATGTAGCGAACTCGTCATAGTTGCCAAAATGATGCCACCATCTGAGGGCCGGCTCTGCATTAATAAACTGTCCGTGCTGAATACCCAGTAACTTGGCCCTACGATTGTGTTCTCGACTGGGATAAGTGATGCTGGTGCTTCCAATGTATACGTCCGACTGCGGATTGACTGAGCGTGGGAGGTCCGGGCGGAGTTCGACTCGCTGCTTCCAGTATACTGCGTTGGGCTGCAAGAAGTGGGTGAAGGTGTACATGTTCGGGTGGATGCGTAGACGCTGGAGTCGGCGCCTGAGCTCCGTGAGCGCATGCGTAGGACGACCGTAGTGGTGGACCATCAGCAGCGTGGACATTGACTCGGACCACATGGACAGTTGCTTGTTGACCATCGGCATGTTGAGGATTTGGCGACTTGTGACGACGATCAGGTAGAGAACCTGATAATACTGATGGGCTGCATGCACATCGAGGGAGTCCCCGAGTCTGATCGCAATGAGCGCAACGATGTAGGGAAGCAAATAGTCGGTACCGTGTTGCAAGCTCACCGGCCAAGACGGCTCAGGAATACCATAGTGTCTGGCTGCACTGTAAAGCTCCGACTGTGCGTACTTGCTATATAGTTGCAAAAGAAAAGCCGTTTCTGGAGATTGAATGACCGGCATGGCTTAGCCATGCATCCAACGCTCGAGCACTGAACGGTTGATTGGGTCAACAGAAAAACGGAAAACCCGAAAAACCCGAAAAGGAACCCGCGACCCCGAGAACCGACAGGAAAACGAAAAGGATAAAAGGCCGTTGATGGTCTCCGGGCAAGGTGCAGGCGTGAAGAGCAGCGGGCTTTTCATACCAGTCGTGTCGATGGTGCTAACTTCCTGCTTCTTCTGTGCTACCGCCACTCCCCTCACTTGCCATACATGTACATCACCGTGATGAACTGCAGGAGTGCTCGCTTCGATCCTTTGCTCACTAAGGAGATGGTGGCCCCCCACTTGACTGCAATGGTTTTCAACTGCTCCACTGTGTCCGATGCCAGCTCCTGCTTGATGAGGTCAAGGTAGGTCGCTTGGTTGGACAGCGTACGTTCGTGTAGCCATACCTTGAAGACCTTGTCCGTGAGACTGGTGGGGAGTGGGGGGTTCCCTTGACGTAGAAGGTCCGAGTCTAGAGTGACATCCGGAGGAGCCGCCGGGGTCTTTCGCTTTGCTGGTCGTCGCTTAGGGGCTGGATCAGCCTCTGGTGATGGAACTGGTAGGGGAGGTCCTGACTGATCCGAGTTGGCCGCATTGATGCAGAGGGACTGGTCAGAGCGGCCGGGCGTGGGGGTCCAGGACGCGGCATTGGAAGGGGACGAGGACTGCAGCTTCTTATCTGGTGTGAGAGTGATGCCCTTGCTCTTGTAGCGCTCCAGCTGTTGCTCTAGTTCGGCAATTTTGTGGCGAGTGAGGTTCTCCTGCTTGGCGGGCTGCAAGGACTCCATGAGATCCACGATTTTGATTGCAAGTGGCTCCATAAACTGCATGGCCTCATTGCGCTTATCTGGCGCATTGTCCGCGTGGAGAGAGCGAGCTGTCCTGTCAATGTCGACCTCCCTGCCTCTCAATGCTTTGAGAATGGATGTCAATAAGACTGCCTCGGCTATCGTCTGAGCCATAACTGGTGTGCTGTAGCGGCCATTTGATAGTGCTCGTAATGCGTGATCTTCTGCTCCTCCTCGAAGAAGTCGCGTGAGTGGAAGATCCAGGATGGCTGTTCCTGCGAGCCCAACTCTTCTGGACCACTGAGTGGGCTGAACGTGACGGTACAGCTGCAGACCACGGACCTCCGTCTTGTCTAGGAAGATGTCGTCAGATTGGAAGGTGCTGGGAAGCAGCTGCGAATATCGAGGCTGAATGTATTGCGTTGCATCACCCTGGCCTAGAGGTGCCCGAACTGGAGGTTGAACTGGAGGCGCGGGTGGTGGAGGACGAGGACCTGTCTGCATGTGACTTGTTCCACCGCCGTGATAGTTGTAAAATTGACCGGGTGGTTGAGGAGGAAACTGATGAGCCATCTGTGGGGGCCGAGGGGGATTGACTCGGGACGGTGCTTCCTCGCGAAGTTGATGTTGCGAAGGTTCCGTCCGATTGGAGCTGAGATATGCCTCCTGCTGGGACTGCGGAAATGACCATGACGGTAGATACGGGTGCCCCGGATGTGAAGAGGAAGAAGGTGCCGATGTCGCCGGCCATGAATAGTTCCACGGAGAAGCCATCACGAGATAGGAGGTTGCCGCCCGCACTGCTGATGGGTTAAACGCTAGGGGTACGCCACACATTTCCGAAACAACAACCATGCCAAAACGACGCCCGAATTCCGTCCGGGCCCAGGGTGGTGAGCGACCAAAAACAGCATTAGCTACACAAAACTTCAAAAAAGGAACCCTGCAGCAAGGTCAGCACATACTCGGATCAGACTCTGGCGTGCACTTTTTGTCGCAAAATATCGTCGGTAGTCGAAGACGGCAGTGTGGCGAAGTATGCTCTTATTCGCAATGAAACATCATTAATTGTCATTGGCTGCAAATGCTCCTGGTGCAGGTTCACGAGCGGAGGACACCAGTGGGCGGTTTTGCATCGGTGGGCCATGCGAGTCCAACGATCTGGCTTGCCTCCGGGATCACCATCCAAAACTTGCCCGACACATAGTGGATAACATCAGGACGTTCGCTGGAGTCCAGGGCCTCAATGCAAGCTTGCTCTCCTCCCGATCGAATCGGCTGACAAGTGCCAACAGCGCGTCCGAACAACAGCAATTGAGCCATGTTAAAAGACATGCTCCAGTTCTGGCTCATCGTGCGAGCGATTTCTTCAGCGTCGTAGTCGGCGTGTCCAGTGATCTTCCAGCCCTGGGCATAAAAGGCTGGGCACTCCGAGGAGTGCTGCCGGGAAGGATGGATCTGTCGGCTCCGCAGGATGCCGCGAGTACCTCCAACACTGGAAGCGTGAGTCCAGAGCAGCATGGGTCGCGTCTTGGTCGGTTCTTTGAGCCGGACCGTGGCCCCAAGATAAGGGACCGTCAGCATGAATAAAAATGATGATCCGGGTTGACCTTCGCATAGTTCAGGGTGGAATGCTGAGACGGTATGCCTGCTGCATTCAAGGTCGCGGCCACATAGCTCATCTGCTCCTGATTGACTGGGATCCCATCGCGAAGATATGGTGCTGCCAGCACCTGAAGTTCGTTCCTCCAGGGATCAGACTCCGGGTTGGGAAGCAAGACCAGCGGTGGATGTGCCTGTGGATTCGGGCGTAGTTGCATGCTCCTCGAGGACGACCCCACATCCGGGGGAGCTCCTGCGGCCTTGGAGGCTGAAGCTGACGGGGCACTGCTTCTGCTACGCGGAAGGGGAGATCGATTGCTTCTCGGTCGTCGGGATGAGGCTTTAATTGCCGTAGGTGCCCGGGATGAGGACTTGGCTGCTGTGGGCGTCGGCGCGGTAGCATTCGATGCTTCCGTCACGGTGTTGTCCGATGTTGAGTCCCTTCGGGAGATCGGAGGTGGCGTCCGGGAGCGAGCTCGGCCTCGCCGCTGTGGGGGCACTGACTTGGAGTAGGGGGAGGCGTTGTGGGAACGTGGCCGGTCTCCCTCCGTCGTATGGCGTGATCTGGATGGTGGGTTGGGCGGTGGAAGCATCAGACCTGATGGGGTTGCCGTAGGGATCGGTGTGATAGGGGTCGGTGCTGTGGGCATAGGTGGGCATGCTGTAGTTGAAACTGTCGGGGTAGTTGGCGTCATCGGAGTCATTGGTGTCATCGGTGTGGCCGGGCGTGCTTTCACCAGAATTTGCGGCAGTGGGCCAGCTACAGATGCAGGCCAGACCTCCAAGGTAGGGACCGATGCCGATGCATCTCCGGGAGCAAGAGCTGGGACTGCTGCTTTGGCAGCCCTTGAGGCATTGGACACCTCGCAAGATGTCCTCGATGCTGGTGTCACAAGCGTACTCCTGCTCGGTGATGCTGACTGGTGCACTGGAGACCTGGGCGGCGTAGGGCCGGCAGTGTTCCTGGATGCCTTGGCCATGGGGCCTGCCGAGTTCGACATCGGACCTGCGTGGGGGCGAGACATCTAGTGCCAACAATTGCGAGCCAAGACCAAGCTGACGGCGTCGTGATTTTCCACCTGATGTGTCGGGTAGTCGGATGGGTTGTCAAACAGTTGGTCTGACAGAAACGGTTCACGGAAACAGTCTGGGGTGCCGGAAGGTCTGGGAGAGGTCCAAGCCTGTATTGATAAGGTCAGCTGGAACAGTCAAGCGTCACGAGCGACAAGGTCCGGTAACAGTCTGTAGAAAATGTCTGAGCATGAGTCGGAACAGGTGCCCCCGAGAGGGATCAAGACACTGACCGAAGCCCGGACGCAGTGCCTAAACACACTTGATATGAGACGGCAAACTGCGAATGTGCACCCCGAAACGTAGAAGGACGCAAGCACGGAATCAGGTTGGAGTTTCGGCACGCGTATCCTGAAACAATTTCGCTCGTGAGAGGCGTCCTCATCAGGGGTGCCATCGCCACTCTCGAGGTACTTTTGAATCAGCAATCCGCATGGTGGCACCCGACTCCAATAACAAGAAAAAACGCACGACCGCAAAACCCCTTAGGAACAGGGGGGCACACACACACACACACACACACACACACACACACACACACACACACACACACACACACACACACACACACACACACACACACACACACACACACACACACACACACACACACACACACACACACACACACACACACACACACACACACACACA
>CAUJNA010002400.1:0-22500 GCA_963377175.1 Effrenium voratum | reverse complement strand
CCTCAGGCCACTGTGGAGAGCTTTGTTAGATGGAGCTCCACAGGCCTGCTCCATCCCCCTGCATTTGGTCTCAGGGTATTCTGAGACTCCGCACACACACACACGCCCCTCAAAGAGGGGCGAGTAGCTCAGGCAACCCTTAGAAACACGCGCCCGAAAGACGGACGAAGACTCCAACGGAAAACAAACGGAGCAAGAAAGCAAAGAAACAGAAGGCCCCACGTTGGGCCTCCGCGGGCAAAACCCTAAACAAGAAACACGAAAACCAGAAGAAACCAAGTTTAGGGTCTCCGACAAGGGCAAAAACCCCAAACAGTCCCGAAAACCCTCCTAAACCTCGAAGACGGGGAGCACTGCGAAGTTGAAGAGCGAGAGGAAGAACAGGCCATCCCTGAACGGGCGAAGAGGAAGCACAGGATGAAGCGGGGAGGGGGAAGAAAGAGAAAAAAAGAAGAACGACGGCGGGGGAAAAAAAGAACGAAAGAAAGAGAGAAAGAAAGAGAGAGAGAGAGAGAGACAGAAAGAAAGAAAGAAGAAAGAAAGAAAGAAAGAGAGAGAGAGAGAGAGAGAAAGAAAGAAAAAGAAAGAAAAGAAGAAAAATAATAAAGAAAGAGATAAAAAAAGTAAAGATAAAAAAAAAAGAAAAGAGAAAGCAAAAGAATAGATAGAAGAAGAAAGAAAGGAAAGAAGTGAAGACATAAGGGGCGAGAAGCGTAAATTTAATTTTAATAAATAAATTTAATAAAAATTTTATAAACAATTAAATTAATTGTAGGGCGCCGCAGCCCGCCCGAGGAAAAAAAAGACAGGAAAGAAAAGAGAAAAGAAGGAGACAAGGGAACAAAAAAGGGGGAGGAAAAAGGGAAAGGGGTTAGTGTGCGTTGTTTGGGCGACGCATCCCGCCCGGAAAAAGACAGAGGATGAAGACCAAGTCTCGAGGAGGAGGACGTCGAACCCCTCAAGGGGGCCAAGAGGACGAACGCGAAACAGCAACGGAAGGAGAGGAAGACGTCAAGCCAAACTGCGTGAGGAGAGCGAGGAGCAAGAACAGGTAGACAGGCAGGAAGAAGACGACGAGGAGAAAGGTGAACAGCGCGAAGACAAGCAGGCCATCCCTAAGCGGGCCAAGCGAAGGAGGACGGACGAGCGGGTCAGGAACACCAGGAAGAAGAGAGCGGGAGGAAGAGGAAGCCATCCCTAAACGGGCGAAGAACAAGAAGACGGACGCGCGGACGACAAAGACGAGGAACGAAAGTGTGCCCCGTTCTATGATCTGTGTGAGGGAACGAAGAGGATTCCCGCCTTGATGAACTTGAAGGTGAAACTTCCACATAAGCACATTGATCGAACTGAGATCACCCAACTGAGGTTCATATCTCTGAGGTTCATGTCTCTGAGCTGAGTATATCCGAGGTTACCGTGAAACGACTGAGGTTCCTGACTCCGCATAAGCGGGCCCGCGGTCACTCTCTGGGTGCTCGCGAGGATCTCCCTTTCGGGATGTCACACTTAAATCCCACAAGCGGCAGACACGAAGTTCGAGTAAATCGAGCAAGAAGGGGAGGGGCAGATTCGAGACAGGCTTACGTGTATTCTGAAGCAAAGGCAGAAACACCACACAACCAGAGCCAATGGTCATGCAAAAGCAACAAATACCAACATCACGAGAAGTTGTGGTTCAAATTGAAAGCAGGTACGTCACCAGGCGTCCCTGATATCCTCAGGCCACTGTGGAGAGCTTTGTTAGATGAAGCTCCACAGGCCTGCTTCATCCCCCTGCACTTGGTCTCAGGGTATTCTGAGACTCCGCGCACACACGCGCACACAGTTTGATCATGGCCACAGCCTTTGGACGACGTGGTGGCGACCTTGTTATTTGCCAGCAGGAGAAGGGCGCAGAGGTGAAGGCCCTTTGCGTTGGCTGATTCGCCTCTCCTGTCGAGCCAGCTGCACGAAACTGTGGACATGCAACTTTCCTCTTGTTTGTCATGAGTTTGACAGAGACTCCTTGAGACCTTAACATTGCCCCGCTGCAGAAGGACAAGGACAAAGAAAAGAAGGAAGAGCCAAAGAAGGAAAAAGAGGAGGCCATGTCATAATTTGCGAGGATTGGTTTTACTGTTTGGAATTTGTGTTGTTTGAGGCCAAGTGATGCCTGCCTGCGCACCAGAATGCAAAGCTCGACCGCATCGAAAAGAGTTCAATCCATGGGAACCGATGGTACTAGTAGGTCAGATGTTCTCAAGCCACGCGAGTTGCGTTCCAAGCGCCTGGGGCACAAAAGCTTCGAATGTTTCAAAGGTGCAGTGTCTGTGGACAAATGGTTTGTGTAGCTTTGATTTTGACACGGGGCAGCCGTTATTTGTTTTGCTTCTCGGATGAACGCCGAGCAGAGAGTCAGACGCAATAACCTCATGATTGGAAATAATGCAGTCGTTTGAGGATGATGTATTTGTGCAATTTCCATGGCCGCCTTTGTGCGTGTGTGTGTGACGTCTTTCTGGCAGAGGTCGCCAGGCATGATTGACAGGTATGGTTTCATAGTAGTTCTTCCAAAGCTTGAATACAGGCAGCAGCTCATCACATCGACAACAGCTCGTGTTCAGGGTGATATGTCAAATGCACAAGCCACCTCCACAGACAGCGATTTCACCATGATAGATTGCTGCTGGACTCTTGTCATTTTGGTTTGCAGATGATTCCACTGTCAGGATGTTAATGATCGCATTCAGGATAGCGTTAAAGGATTCGTTGATTTTGCCACCAAACATCCATATTTGGTTGTAGTTGTGCAGCTTTGGTGCCGTACAACAAAGGCATCCACTTGGACCGCAAAATGCAGAGAGTTAGCGTGGCATGTCCATGTGCTTGCTGCTTGCAAGGCATTTGCATAGGGCATGTCGAGTTGTAGCCTGCTTTCGAAGGATCGTCTCAGCCTGACAGTGCAACACTGCAAAAGAACGCAGCATGAATATGTGAGAAGCATATTTTCCATTGAGATCTGCTCCTGAGTTCCACTTACAGCCATAAAGTGAGGGCTATGCCTCAAAGCCATGAGCTTCGAGCGAGGTCAAGATGGAACTACTTTGCTCGAGTCGCTTTCTTCGGCGTCAAGGGCACCTGGCAACTCTAGCAGTGTGGAATCCATCGACTTTGACGTCTATGAAAGCCAAACTAACTTGTCGAAAGGAACAAGCCGAACGGGCCGAACGGTCCTGCAATCCTCTTTGAAATGGATGGCGATTGCTCTCGTTGGACTAGCTACAGGCTCTGTGGCTTCTGGCATTGACTATGGCATCGAGTTTCTCACCAAAAGCCGATTTGGCTTAATCAAGTCTCTCATCAATGCGGGCTGCAGCTCAACTGTCCTTGTACTGGTTCACTTGGTGTTGTGTACAAGCCTAGCAGGCATCGCAGCTGGCTTAGTGTGCTTTGTGTCGCCATATGCGGCCGGCAGCGGCATTCCTGAAGTGAAGAGCCGCTTGAACGGAGTTGACTTGCCTGTGGTGGCACCGCGCACCCTCGTGGCGAAAGCATGTGGAGTCCTTTTCAGCGTGTCAGCTGGCTTACCCTGCGGCAAGGAAGGCCCAATGATACACAGCGGGGCAATCATGGGTGCGCTTTTTGCAAGGCTCACCACGCGCTTGGAACCACACTCCTTGCTCCACGAGATGGACTTGAGGGACTTCATTGCAGCAGGTGGTGCCGCAGGTGGGCTGCTTAGAGACGGATTGTTTCATTCTGATCGTGGCTCATCTAGACATGTTTCTGTCATAGCCAATAGAATTTGTTAGAGCTCGGCGCCCTTTTTCCTTTGGGCAATAAAAGGGTCTGCAGTATTCGCATCCCTCAACCGTTCAAACGCAAAAGCAGGGGCTCATGCACCCCCCCTTCGGCAATCTGCCGAATCAGAGTCTCGCTCAGCGATCCTCCCAGCTCAAGACCCCCTCATTCCGCATCTTCTTCTTCTTGAAGACGCTGTAGCCTGTCCATTCCCTCAGGCGTGTCCTGCTCCCCACCTCATAGTCTCCACCAACCACGAAGACAGGCCCGCTGGTCCTCATGACCATGATGCGCTCCGGGCCGATCCCCATGCCAGGCATCCTTCCCTTTCGCGGGTCAAACTCCTCCTCCGGCAATGCACCTTGATGTAGAACTCCTCCTTCTCGATCCAGCGGTCCTCGGTCCCCACTGGCGCCTTCCTGATCCCCGAAAAGACCCTCTTCACCTCCTCCCACAGATTTGCCTCCTCCGAATCCAAGGCAATCTTCCATTCCGGACCAGTTCGCCTCCGGGACCCGCTCGGTCTGACTCTCATTCTCTGGAGCCTCTCGGCCCCCACCACCAGCCCTGTGGCTGTCCCTTCTCTCACTCTGATCTCGCTCCTCTTCGTGGCGTTCATAATCCACCCTTATCTCCCGCGGGCCCCTCAACGCCTTGATCCTTTCTCCCCCTCCGGTAGTTGACGTACTCCCCCAATCCTCCACCAGAGGTGCTCTTCGCACGAAGCCCAACGCCTGCCCACTTGATTGCTTCCCATGCGGCTACCACCGCCACCAGAAGCGCGGTCCACAGCAGCAACTCCTCCGTGGCTGCGTTCTCGTCCTCCAGGCCAGCTGCATCAGCCAGCTTCACACACATGATGCCCATCAGCACCTTCAGACCACGTTCATGCTCCGCGCCGTACACCACCTTCACCTTCGCCGCGGCCTACCCCCAGAAGCCCTGCTCAAACCGTTCCCGAGCCGCCCTAGCCCTGATCTTGAGCGGCCTCGTCCGCCACAATCCGCCGGGACCCTGCAGCAGCGTCACCGCCGCCGCATTGTCCTGCAACATCACCAACTTCAGTGCTTCCAGTTGGTCTCGACCTTCCACATCGATCCCAGCCTTATCCCGCACCGATGCCACTTTCTTGTCCTCCAGATCGGCGATGATCTCCGCCCACGCCTCTCCTGGAGCACCCCTTCCATCGCCGCCAGCAGCTGTGCCTGCGCCGTCGACCTTGCCACAAACGGCTGCCTTGTGCTCGTCCAGTGGATCGGAGAGGAGCAGGATTGTCGGAGGAGTTGCTGTGGGCGACTCGGACAAGGCCTGACATCTGCTATGGTGTGATAGCGCGTCAGCCGAAGCGAGCCTTTGAGATGGGGATCTACTTGCTGGGCTACCTCAAGAAGACGGTGGGGTGGAAGCTGGAGTTCGGGAGCGCTGCTGAGGGGCATGGAGAGAACGGGGAGTTCCTGCACAAGCGGGGCATGAACACGGTGGAGGTCTATGCGGACGCAGGCTTTGGGCCGGATGGAGGCCGTTCCCAGCAGAGTGTGGTCGTGAGCTACGGTATCTTCCCCATCCTTCTCAATTTCCTTAGGCACCGGGACCTCCCCGTCGTACCTGTTGAGAACGTCCTTGATGTAGTCCTCCTGGCCCACCAACAGACTTCCTCCTCTGCTGGGGTCTCTCATCACTTCCACCCCGCAGAACTTCACCGGCTTGTCGTTGACACGCTCCAGGTCTGTCGCCTCCCACTCCTTCTTGATGTGCTGCGCCATCGCCTCCACGATGTTTGTCTCCCCTACAATCATCATGTCATCCACGTAGCAGCAGATGAACCCCACCGTGGAGCCCCCGAGCCTTACCTTCCAGAGGTTCTCGTCCGCGAGCCTGGCGCAACACCAACTCCTTTCCACCTCCAATGTCCACCTTCCACCTTCTGAGGGTGTCGTCTCGATGGGCCCCCCAGTCTGCCGGCGATGCCCGCAACCCATACAAGGCCTTGGTCACCTCCCACATGACTCCCGGGTTCACCACCTTTGCGTCCAGGAGGATCTTCGGCGGCCTCACCAACACCCGATGGCTAGATCTCCTCGGCGCATTCAGGAACGCCGTGCGGATGTCCAAGCTTCCTACGGCCCAGTGCATTGCCGCCGCCTTCCGCAACAGCGCCGGGGCATCGGACATCTTCTCAGGCCGGGCCACCCTGGCGGAATGGACGCAACGTGAAGCATTTGGCCCGAAATCCCTGATCTTCTCAGCCTCTCCCACCAATTCGATCATGGACTCTCAATCCATGGAATGCCCAACCTACTCGGCGTGGAGCCCGGAGGAGGCCGAGCACGCGATGCAGGGGCAACTGCGACGACAGGTCCGCGTACTTGCAGCTCTGCGCGGACCTTGAAAACTCAACCGAGGCAGCCCTTGCCCTGGTGGAGCCTTGCCACCCTCTCTGGCGGCTGCGGATGATGAGCGTCCGCTCCATTCTTGGCGTCGGTCAAGCAGGTCGGTCACCGGACGCGTACACATCCGAACCTCCCTCCACTTCTTCCTGGATCTGATTCCCACAGACCACCGCCCGGCATTTCCGCCTCCCGTCACCTGCCTTCCTTGTGAACACCGCCTTTCCTGGTGCCCTTTGCACCAGCTCTCCTTCCCTCTCCCACCTATCTACTTCCTCTTTTCCAGGAGGGCTCCAACTTCCTTCCTCATCGTCGGCACCCACATCTCCATTTCCCTCCTCACCTGCTCCAGGCCGATAATCTTTGTCTGCAGGAACATTTCCTCCTCAGCTACTGCCTCCAGCGCCTTGAGTCCTACCCTCAGGCGTTCTCCTCTGGTGACTTCCACCATCTCTTCCTCTAGGAACAACCTTCCAAGTACCTCCGCCCATTCTTCTCCTGTGCCTCCTGTCTCGATATCCTCCATGACCAGCTCCAGGCACCGATCCTTCTCCTGCGCCCAAATCACCTGCCTTCTCTCCAATTTCTCAATCCATTCCTCTCCGACCCCTACCCACCCCGGGTGCAGAGATACTTCTATCCCCTCCTCTGTTTCCTCTATTACACCTTTGGCACCTCCTCTTCTCCTCCTTTCTCCTCCTCTTCTCCTCCATTCTCCTCCTTCTGCTTTCCTACTAACCTTCTCCTTCTAGTCCACAACTCCCCTGCCACCGGGACATCCACCTGGGCTCCGGCACCACTTGCGACACCGTGTAGATGCTGCCCTTCTGATCCATCACCCTCAAACCATAGGTCATATCCTGACACGGGCCGATGTACATCGCGTTCTGGGTGATGGCCTCCCATGCTTCCCTCTTCCACCTCTTTTCTTCACCAACTGCGGAGCCCCCATCTCCCGCAGGATCATCCTGTTGCGAACCTCCACCGCCTGCCACGCCGCCCCATGCCAGAGGTTCAGATTGACGTCCGCCGCCAGCGGCAGTGCCCTTGCCTTCCTCTTCACCCACCCAACAGCCGCCTCTGCTCTGCGTTTGGCCTGCGGCTCATCGGGGCTTGACAGCGTCCGGTGCAGCCCATGACTCACCGCCCACCTTCTCAATGCGGTTGACACCAGCTCCCGTCCCCGGTCCGAGTGCAGGCGAGTGACCTCGAATGCCCACCACCGGAGCCTCGCCACCATGGATTGGGTGGCTGCAATCACCTCCGCAGCTCTCCGGCTCTTCAGCGGCTCCACCAACATGAGAGTTCTGGTGACCACTCCTTCTTGCCCCCCCAGGGCCAAGTGCTCGCCTTCCTCTTGTCCTCTCACCGCTCCTCGCTCCTCAGCAAGCTCCTCAAACGGATCCTCGTCTCCTATCTCCTCACCTCCTTCCGCCGCGACGTCTTCTTCCTTAGCCATGCCGCCGGAGACTGCCGTGACGTAGGAACCCACCAGCAAGTAGCGACGCCCCTCCTTCGACACCTTAAACGGGCCCGTCACATCAATCGCCAGCGTGGACCACGCCGGGTGGGCCTTCCTCCGGTGGCTCCGTCCTCGAAGCCCACCCTGAATGCAGGCCCGGCAATCCCGTCGAAACGGTATATGCCCGTTCTCCAGATGGCTCTTCCATGCCTCTCCTGTCACCTTGGCGACCCTCGCCTCCTTCCTTATCTCCACTCCTGATCGCCTCATCCAACGCCGCCACCAGTCCAGGCGCCCACTCTGCCCAGCTACTTGACTCGCGGCTTCCTCCTCCGCCCACTCCTGGGCTTCTCATCCCATCCAGCTGCCTCAGATCCTTGATGTTTGTCAGCAGCACCGTCGCTTGATGTGGCCCGTCGAACTTCACCCTGATGAGGCCCAAGCGCTCCTCCAATGCCGTGACCTCCGGCAGTCCCACACCGATGGTGGCACGCCCCCCCGGGCCTTAGCCCTCTGCCACTCCTCCTCCCTGACGTAGCTCTTGGGGTCCTCTGGGTGCTCCTTCACCATCCAGGCCCTCCGACCAACCAGCTCTCTGCCGCCCTGAGCCAGCACCATCAGGATCCACATGCGCAGCATCAGGATCGTGTCGCCCTCCACCTTTTCCTTTTCTGCCTCACCAATCTCCTCATAGCCAAGATCTTCTCCTCTTCCCCTAACCGGGTACGGCCCCGGCTCGAAGTGCCTACAGTAGGAGTAGGTCCTACACGGGGGCCCTCTCATCACTCCCTCCGTCCTTCCTCCCACCGCCAGCTTCAGGTAGCCGAAAGTGTCCTCGTCCAGCACATTCTGGCCGCCCCTCCCGGATGTACAGCCTGTAGATGATGTTCACCATGCTGAGCTGCCTATTCGCCACCAGCTCCTTCTTCACCTGCTCCGGGAGTGCCTTCAAGACCATGACCACCCCCCTCTGTTCCGTCCGCGGCAAATCCAAGCAGACAACCGGCAGCTCGGGCTTGATCCGCAACCGTTCCAGCGGACTGGCCACCAACCACTTCCACACATCCTCCCACCACATAGCGCTGTAGGTGGAGATGTCCTTCATGTTGTGCTCGATCGTCGCCATCCAGTCTCCAAATGTCAGCGGACTTCCATCATCCACCAACTTGGCCCGGCCGCTCTCGTTCAGCAGCTCCTTCACCTCCACCCCATCCTTCGTCTTGCTGGCACCTTCCTTGGTTCCTGCACCTCCTCCATGGCCCTCTTCCTTCCTGCACCCCGCACCCGCCTCCTTCGATGTCGACCTCGACCTACGGCGCCCTCCTTTCTCCTCTAGATGCCAACCGCCCCCTGGCCCACGCCGGCTTGTAGCTGATCCCGTCCACCACCCAATCATTCTCCGCACAGCGCACAGAACCATTCCTCATCCGGAGGAGGTCCTTCCGGCAACCTGGTTCCGCCCGGAGTTCTCTCCAGCTTCTGCCTTTTCCCCGGGGGTGGCGGTGGTGGCGTCTCCATCCTCGGCGGCTTCACCTCTTCTTCCTGCTGTGGCGTGTGAAATTGCTGCTGCGGCTGCTGCTCCAACACCAAGATCTGGTCCGTCAGCAACTCCACATGACGCTCCGCTTGCAGCTCCCTAGACTCCCACAGCTCCGCCATCCGCTTATGTTGTTCAGCCTCGCTCTCGATCACCACCTTCTCAAGCTCGAGACGCTCCACCCTGTTTTTCAGCTCGTTCCTCTGCCTCAACGCCTCCGCCAAGTTCATGCTGACCGTTCCGTACTCCTCCACGAACACCCGGTCCAGCTCCTTCTCCAGGCAATCATCCACCTCGACACCCACCCTGTCCTTGGCGCTCCCTGCCCCGTCTTCTCGACCAGTCCTGCCAGGCGTTACCTCCTGACCGCTTCTGTTCTTCTCCATGTCCTCCTTGACCGCCTGCAGTGCCCGGTCCCTTTTCTCTGCGCTGCTGTATCCTCCTGAGCAGCCCTACAGGTGCCCTCGCCACTTCCTCCTCATCACCGGACTCCGGAACCGGCGGGAAACCTTCTGGTCTTGCTTCTCTCAACCTCATCTCCTCCTGAACTCTCTCAGACCAGAAAGGGTTCACACCCGCCACGGGCTCTCCTCCACCTGTCCTTTCCGTCAACCTCGACCTTCGGGTAGTAGAGCTCGGCTCCGTCCTAGGGCTCGCCTTTGAAGAGCTCTCCCGCCCGGATCCCATAGAGCTCAGCTTCGATTCCTTTGCCTGGATGTCGAAGCGCTCCTCGAGCTCTCCTCTGCGGCCACCACCTGTTCATCATCCATTCCTGGCCTCAGCGCCTGCGGCACACCTCCTCTTGTCCTTGACGATGACCTTGCCCGCGAAGCACCACCGGGATCTCCGCTTTTTTTTTTTTTTTGTTTTTTTTTGTTTTTTTTTTTTTGTTTTTTTTTTTTTTTGTTTTTTTTTTTTTTTTTTTTTGTTTGTTTTTTTGTTTGTTTTTGTTTTTTTTATTTTTTTTTTTTTTTTTGTTTTTTTTTGGTTTTTTCTTTTTTTTTTTTTTGTTTATTTTTATTTTTTTTTATTTTAGTTTTGTTTTTTTATTTTTTTTGTCCTTGACGATGACCTTGCCCGCGAAGCACCACCGGGATCTCCGCCCCGGCCATCTGCCGAATGGGCATCCCGGCCTGCTCCACCCCGGCCAGAACGCCGCCTCCTCATCAGCTCCATGTGCGCAAGCAGTTTGGGCTCATAACCTGTTAGAGCTCGGCGCCCTTTTTCCTTTGGGCAATAAAAGGGTCTGCAGTATTCGCATCCCTCAACCGTACAAACGCAAAAGCAGGGGCTCATGCAGAATTGAATGTTTACACCACGTGCTTCGCCCTTTTCTATTTTCAACTTGCTGGCCTTTTCCCACATTTGTCAATCGGGTCCATGGGTTCCTCTTCGGTCCGTTCACAAATACGGTTCCCCCTTTCCCCGACAAAAAAACTATTGAAGTCACAATTGTTCATGCAGGGTTCTCAGATGCTAAAATGTTTACATGAAATCGTTCAAGGCATCTTTTTGGAAAGGCAGCCAGTTGTTCTATTGGTCCTTGTAAGGAGTTTCGTTTTTGGTGCCCATCAGTGTTGGTTGAAGTACCTCCGCGAAAGATTCGCGATGGATGTCGAAACAAAGTTTTGCCAAGCTGCTGAGCTGTTATCTTGCAAGTCAGTGAAATGTGAGGTCACTTGCTTTCCTGTTTTGTGCCGTTGAACTCTGCGCAACTTGAGCGAAGCTGCGACTTTTGAGCCGGGGCTGCAGACGTGCAGTTTGTGTGTTCCCTTTGGGAGTTGCCACTGTCCAACTTTCCAAGAATTGCAATTTCGAGACAAAATCATTTGGAACCACCCCCACAATGTATCCACAGACCGCATGTATACATCAGGAGTGGCTAGAAATGCAGCGTGAACAGGCTCCATTCGCTTGAACACTCAGCAAAAAACATGAGCTGATCGCGGCACAGGAGTGGCAGCAGCATTTGGCGCTCCGGTGGGAGGCGTTCTGTTTGCGCTGGAGGAGGGAGCGTCTTTCTGGAATCCACAAGTCCTTCTACAGACACTCCTTTGCTCATCAGTGGCAGCCCTAACCTTGAACTTGTTCCTGGGAGGAGTTGATTCAAGTGGCTTTGGCACATTAGGAGCGCTTGGGGTTCTTACCTTTGGCAGCTACTTTGAAAGCAATGCCACCAGCTATCACATATGGGAGTTGCCCTTTTTTATAGCCCTTGGCATAGTTGGGGGGCTAATGGGAGCTGCATTCAATGCACTCAATGTTCCCTTGAGCCTTTGGCGGATGCGGAATGTTGGCGCTGCCGGCGTGAAGCGCTTCTGTGAAGCTGCTGTGGTGGCAGCCATCATTGCCCTGATTTTCATCGTTCCGCCTCTTCTGCTCAACAGCTGCTATGTCACAGATGTGAAGCAGTACAAGCACGACTCACTGAGCATAACCTGCGTACCGTCAGAGCACCACTACGATTCCACTCTGGGCTTGTTCATGACCCCAAGCGAGGATGCCATCAAAGTATTGTTCCATGATCCTGAGCCATTTCATTCTGGACTGCTGATGATGTTCGGCCTAGTCTACTTTGCCTTGGCATGCTGGACATATGGGCTTGGAGTTCCCAGTGGGCTCTTCGTGCCATCGCTTCTGTCTGGAGCAGTGCTCGGCCGGCTGATTGGGCAAGCTGTGCACACAGTGGGAGCAGTGGCCCCTGCTGGGATGTACTCCATGGTGGGCGCAGCGGCAAGTCTTGCTGGTATGGCTCGCATCACGGTCTCATTAGCAGTGATCATAGTTGAAGCAACTGGGAACACGCAGTACATCATTCCCATCCTCTTTGCTGTCATGATTGCCAAAGCTGTTGGCGACTTATTCAATGAAGGCATTTATGACATCCACATTCACTTGAAACATGTGCCCTTCCTGGAGTCGGATGCAAAAGTACAGCTTTGCAATGAGAAAGTATCCAAAGTGATGACTCGGCAAGTTGAGAGCTTGCGGTCTGCCGAAAGTTTGGAAAGACTCTCTTTCTTGATGCAGACGTCGCACAATGCATTTCCTGTTGTGGATGGTACTGGTTCTCTGCTGGGCATGCTAAGCCGCAGTGTGTTGGCCGATGTAGCACGCGAATGTCCAGAGGGCCTAGAAACAGAAGGACCAGAAGCGGTGGATTTGAAGCCGTACGTCAACTTGGGCAGCTATTCAATTCACGAAAGTGCAACAGTGCGTCGAGCATATGCGCTTTTCCGTTCAATGGGGCTGCGGCACTTGCCAGTAGTTGGGCATGGTGGCATTCTAAAGGGTATTGTGACAAGGAGAGATTTTCTGGAGCATCTCACCAGATGTGCAGTGTGAAAATGCATGCGTGCGAAGCTGTGTATGATCTCAATCGTGGCAGGGCTTCTGAGGGTTTGACTTGCTTGAAAATCAAACTCTCACAGGCTGTGCGTGCCTTTGATGCGCATTGCATGTGACTGGTTTCAAGGGGGTGTACTCTTCGATTCTAGCATGTTGACACACTGTTCGCCATTTGCTTTGCCTGGTTAATGGCTGACCGCCTCATGCAGGTAGAGTGTGGAACACTTGTAACCACAGTCATACTGTTCGACCTTGTTTGCTATGTGTACCTGCTTGAAAATCTGCAATCCTGAGAGTTCTGTTTCTGACAAGCTACCACAAGTCAGTTTGATAATTAACTCCAGTGTCAATGTGGCACATATTCGCATTGTCACCGACTTTGTGGTTTGACATGGATGGGTTCTGGGATAGATTTGTGGCAGCTCATATTAATGAAGTTCTGAAGCGAGTTAAATGGGGTCATTCTCTGGATGTTCAGCTCTTTGGCAGTCCTCGGGCAATCATACTGGCACAAATAATTGTGAGAAAGATTCGCGATATTGTCAATCCCATGGCCTCAAGCAGGTCTCTTAATTCAATCGGTCTAGTGACTTGTTTAGAGCGATGCTTCATGTTGCATGGCCTTTGGATTGTGGCCAGCTTGGATCAGATAATTGTAAACGCTGCGCGTTGCCCGCCTCGGCCCAGCCGAGCGCGCAGCGTCTGTGGTTCGACTGCAAGCAGCAGAGCTGGTCAAGCGCCGTTGGACTAATTGATGTTATGGGCCGAAGTTGTGTAGGAATCGCCGAGGCAAGGGCAAGGCGATGCATAGGACTAGGACTGAGTCATGGAGCCAAAGGTCAGCGCCGCTGCTTGCTGGGGCAGCGGACGTCATGGGCGGAAATTGCGCAGAAAGTATTGACAACTAAAGCAGAGCTGCGGTGCTCAACGCGCATGGCAGTCTTGATCGATTGTGTTGGCGTGGGGCTTTTCAAGCGTGGATCGGTCGGAGTCGGGCATCGGCTGCTTGCGCGGGCACACTCAAGCCGGAATTGGAATCCGATGCGCGCGGCGGTCTTGATCGACTGTGTTGGCGTGGGGGTTGGGCTGGGCCTGCGGCTGGGCTGACGTAGCTTGGGTGGTTGCTGGCTGCTTTCAGCACGCCAGACAGGGTTGGGCAAGCTGGACTGGCCTGGGCTGAATGAGCTCAGCCAAGGCCTTGCTTGGCGTTGCTGAGGCTGGGCCTGGCTGGGCAGGCTGGGCAAGACTTGGGCTGGGCTTGAGGCGCCGGGTGGTTGTGGCGGGCTGGGGGCTGTGGGTGGTTGGGCTGGGCTTGCTTGAATGGGTCACTGGTTGCTGGGCCTGATGCTAGTCTGCAAAAAAGGGTCATGCTTTTCGGGACGAAGAAGGCTATTTTTGGTGAGTTTCATGCTCAGCGCATGTTGCTAAAAAGGAGATCTGAGCGCCCGTTGGCCCCCTTGGGGCCGAGGCGAATGTCAGAGGATATCGAGGCTTTCACCGGAACCCCATGTGAGTCAAAACTTTTGCACCTGGATTCTGTTTTGCGGTACGCTGATTGGCGTGCAGGGCGCATCTTGCTGACTCGATGCTGTCATCTATAAGATAAAAGTTGCATAAACCCATGTCCGGCCAAACTGCGAATAAGCCGAGCCTGCGCGATGTTGTGTATGGCTTGCATCGGCCGGGCGTGTGTGAGGCATGTGTTCTTCACAAGGCCTAGTATGTAAGTAGATGTAAAACTACCTAGTCTTATCCACTCTTTCTTATAAAGCTTGTCAATTTGACCCCTGGAGCTCTATTTTGTTTTTGCGTTTCTCCGAGCGACACAGCTGCATTCTGCGGGCAAATGCCACAATCCATTAAATTGGAACTTGAAGGACCGCAACACTGGAGTTGTATATGAGGCAACCAATTTTGGGTATCCAAAGTGCCCACGTGAAAGCTTGACAGATTTCAACAAAAGAGCAGCGGGCCAGGCTGCCCTGCACTTCGGCTGAGACGATTTGCATTGCCGGTCGTCGCATTCAATCAAAAGCTATCAAAAGCTATCAACGCCATGGTAGACTGATCACCGTAATTTCAGGATGGCACTTGCATTGGTAGCAGATCTGCAATTGGGACAACAGCGTGGGCCTTCATAGATTCATAGCTTCTGCGCCACATGTTGGCCTGGCAGAGCATTCTTTGCAAATCCTGCTAGCGCGAGGTTAGCCAAGGCAGGCTGGCACTGGCAAAGGAAGGCTGAAGCACAGAAGCATGTAGCAGCTGTCAGGATTTTTGAATGACCGGAACGCTAGCTAGCCTTTCACTGCCGAGCTTCTATTTCAATCCTTGCTAAACTTTAGAGCCTCCGGCTCAGTCCGCCGACATTGTCCTCTCCCTTTTCTCCTTCTTCCTCTCGCCCTTGTCTCCCTGGTGTGTTCTGTCGTCCTCTCTCCCTCCCTCCGCTCCCCATCCTCCCCATCCCCCCAAGCCACTCTCTCCCCAATCTCCCTCTCTCGTATGTATGTATGTATGTATGTATGTATGTATGTATGTATGTATGTATGTATGTATGTATGTTTGTTTGTATGTAATGTATGTAATGTAATGTAATGTAATGTAATGTAATGTAATGTAATGTAATGTAATGTAATGTAATGTAATGTAATGTAATGTAATGTAATGTAATGTAATGTAATGTAATGTTATGTATGTTATGTATGTTATGTATGTATGTATGTATGTATGTATGTATGTATGTATGTATGTATGTATGTATGTATGTATGTATGTATGTATGTATGTATGTATGTATGTATGTATGTATGTATGTATGTAATGTATGTTGTATGTATGTATGTATGTATGTATGTATGTATGTATGTATGTATGTATGTATGTATGTATGTATGTATGTATGTATGTATGTATGGAATGTATGTATGTATGTATGTATGTATGTATGTATGTATGTATGTATGTATGTATGTATGTATGTATGTATGTATGTATGTATGTATGTATGATGTAATGTATGTATGTATGTATGTATGTATGTATGTATGTATGTATGTATGTATGTATGTATGTATGTATGTATGTATGTATGTATGTATGTAATGCGATGTAATTTAAAGTAATGTAATGTGATGTTGTGTAATGTAATGTATGTATGTATGTTTGTATGTCTGTCTGTATGTATGTCTGTATGTATGTATGTATCCTTGCACTTCCCCTTTGCTCCCCAGTATTTCCCGCAAAAACACTGTTTTTCCAGCGTTTTCGCAAAGATGATGTCCAAAAACACAGAGTTTTTCCAGATTTTCGGCAAAAGGATGCAGGAAGCCCAAGCCAGCAAAAAAGCCGGCAGGGGGAATCGAGCCTGGGACCCCTGTTTTGCGACACCGGCTCCCCGAAGACTACGTTTAGTGGATCGTCATCAAATTGCCGGCTGAGGTTCCTTGCCACCCCCCCCCCCCCTAATATCTGAGTTTTCGGGTGAGGGGGGGGGGGTTAGGGGGGGGGGGTTATCTTATCCTCCTGCTCTTAAACCTCCCCCTCCTATCCCAATCCTTTCAATGACACATCCTCTTAGGTTATTTTTTTATTGTGATTGTCCGACACGCCGAGCAAATGTCGGCGGACAAAGGTTTGTTTTTTTTTGTTTTTTGGATGTGTAGGGTTTGTGTTAGCGTGTGGCACGCTACCTATTTTTATTTTTTATTTATTTTTTTTTTTGTTATTTTTTTTTTTTTTTTTTTTTTCATTTTTATTTTGTGTGTTTTTTTTTTTTTTTGTTTTTTTTATTTTTTTAATGTCGGCGGACAAAGGCTTGTGTAGCGAGTGGCACGCACTTTCATGCAGTGGACGATGAGATAGATGGTACATGCCGGAAGAGTCAACTGCAGAGACTTGACGTCAGTGCCTCTTCCAAGGTGTTCAGCAGTCGCAAGACGCACCATCTTCCTTGTATGTTCATGAGTTGACAGCTCAAACACTTCCCAGCTGCGCTTTGAAGCAGAAGCAATGCACGTGTCACTTCGCCGCATATGGGAGTCCAATGCGCAGCAATCTCAGCTCGACCGAAAAAGCAGCAGATGAGCATGAACAATATGCATCCTGATTCATTGAGGCGTTTTTTGCTTGGCAGCGTTCTATTGTTGGGCATGATCACTGTGCTCGCCTCAGCGCAGAAGCACCTGCAGATTGCAGTTGAGGCTTCCACGCAGCACGGGATTGCATGCTATCCAACACAAGCGGGCAGTTTGGTGAAGGAGGCAAACAAAAGGTGTGTGGATTGCGCGCAGTGCGAAGGTCATTTTGCGGATTGTGCGAAGATGCGCGGCACCGAGAGGCGCTGCACTGCGCAACACAAGCTGGCGCAGCACCTAGCATGCTGGCAATGCAGTGCCCGTTGTCATTCACCTGCCACCCAGGCGGGATTTGTGCTTGCTTCGCGCAGAGCGGTGCAGAGCTTAGCGCCTTTGCACCTTTCGTTTTGATCAGATCCATTGACTACTGAGTTGACTGCCCTCTCCCATATCCCAATGAAGTCAGCGACATAAGGAAGTCTGCAGGTGATTGACAAGGAAACACTTGGAACTATACGTAGGATCCAATCATGGCAAGCACTCCTTCAGACTTTGAACTCGCCAGTGCAACGCGGCTAGTACTACGCGTCAGAGAGAACCTGCACAATGGAAAAAGGCAAAAGCAGTGATCAGGCCCGCCGGCCACTCGCTCCTCCCATGCACAGGTCCACAGCAATGAATACTTGCAAACATGTGTCACGCAGACGTGTCAACCAGCACTCATGTTCTGTCTTCTGTTTTGTTGGTAGTGCAGAACCTTGTACGAGAAACGCTTCCTGCTTTTTTTGTAACAATGTATGGCGCAACAAACACAGCATCTTGAGCCACTGCCGAGGGTTTCACGGCTGCCTTTCCTGGCAAGTGCCTTTGAGACGAGCCGGTCCCAAGCTAAGCTGCGGCAGACACATTTGAATCCCGGTCAGTGACCTCGCACTTGCCTCGAAGGTCGCAGTGGCTTGCCGAACATAGGGCTGATCCACGCTCAAGCTGCCAGCCTGGTGGCGGAGACGTGCCAAAGTTGCCAGCGGTGCTGCAGCTCCAACCCATGCGCACACTAGAGGACCCTGAAGAGGTGGTTTTGCACTTTGTGTAGGCACACTGGACAATACACAAATTGCTAATCACTTTAATGATTGAGCCAGCTGCCGAGTTATCACTTCAATAACTATACTGGTTGATACGCGCCGGGTATTGAGAGGTGACGATGGATGATGATTGTGAGGATGAGGGTGATGATGATGATGATGATGATGATGATGATGATGATGATGATGATGATGATGATGATGATGATGGTGATTACTATTATCACCGCCGTTATGATTGGCGATATTGACGATATTGACGATATTGACGATTTTGACGATATTGATGATATTGATTAGGAGAAGAAGGAGGACTGGAAGCAACCATCCTGATGACAATGTTGTTCGGAGTCTGAAGTCATGTTGTGGTCTTTGCATGCGCACGGATATCAATGACGTTGACATTTCTCGGCCGAGGACTGGCAAGAACATGAGGCGTTGGGCTTCGCCGGAAGCCAAATTGCGCGTCTCTTTCGAGCGCAATAAGTCAGCAACGTGTATGTCACATGCACGAATGACAATGCTGATTGTGTCGAAGTGTTGTGGAAGTGCCACAGTTGCTAAGGCTTGGGAAACTTTGGATTTTTTAAACGCGAGTTTCTTTGACGGCCAGCTTGCAGCTGCGTGCTCAGTAAGTGCAGCCATGCCGCAGTTTGCAAGGCTTAGATCGAGCAACATGCTGATGCTTACACAATGTGCGACAGCTTTCCATGGGTGAATGAAGCGGACAGCCTGAAACTGCTTCCCGCGCATGAAAGTTGGTATAGCTGACCTTTGTTGTTGTTCTTTTTTTCAAGAGGCGAGGGCCCAGCCGAAGCCGAACACCTGAAGCATTGAACAACCATAGAATCGAAGAATCAGAGACATCATGACTGCATTTTCGAAAGGTCGAGGAGCTGAAGAATCGAAGACAACGACCCAACCAAAGGGTTCAAGAGTTAAGGAATCAACGCCAAGAACTGAAGAACCGAATCGAAAGGTCGAATGGTCGAGTCCAAGAACCAATTAGAGGGTCGACGGACCGAAGAGCCGAAGGGACGAAGGGTCGAAGAAGCGAACCATTCAAGAGGAAGAATTGGACAACCAAAGCCAGACAGGCTGGCAGCAGGTACCGCCCTGCCACGCGTGTTCTGTTCTTTCCGGGTTTCGCAGGATTCAGCCGCCACCTCGCATTTTTTGGTTCATCACTTGTGCTCCGAAGGCAAATCCTGCGATTCCCGCTGAGCGTGTCCACAGAGAAAAGAACACGTGAGCTCACGTGTTGCAGCGTGAAAGCCTGGTGCCACGGACACCAGAAAGTAAACCTGCCCGTTGCAGCCTTTGCAGCCTGATTGCTGCCCGAGCATAGCTGAGCAGCGCAAGGACAAACATGCACACAACATAATAGCACCTGCATAAATCGGCCGCGACTCCCTGCGCTTGGTCAGCTCCAGGGTCTCCTCAGCGGGCGTAACACTCCTGTGTTCAAGATTTGCTACGCGCTGAATTTGCGTCGCAGTTGTTATGCGTGTGAGTGGGGCATGGGTCTAGGAATCAAGTATGCTGGTATGCTTGAAATTTTGGCAGGTGGTGTGCGATGTGATAGTTAGGCAGGAATCTGGTTGAGATGCCGCAGGGTGTTTTAGTTGTCTGTCGCTCGAGCCGCCAACATTGCTAACTTGGCTCATTTTCGTGTTTCCCCACATGTTTGAGGTTGTTTGGGCACATGTAGCTGCCCCTTGTCCTGCCCGTGCTGGGCAAGGGAATACGACAAAGTGTGAAAGTCACAAAACCTTTGCGCGGCACTTGCTCCCCCCTCCCCTCCTCCCTCCCCCCCAATCTGCACCTCGGAATTGGGGATGGCTGTAGTGTGTCATTGATGTTTCCGTATTTGCTCTCTATGTGGGGGTGGGCTGGGGATGCACCGGCAGGTATGCTCAAGATCTGTGGCGCAGTGGTGCGCGGGCTTGTATGTCAGGTGCCACATTTGTTGAGCAAGGGTGTATGTGGTGGGCGCTGGTTTGCTGTTGATTGTGTGGGATGATCAGGGACGGTGCGGGCACAAGTGACAACAGAAATAGGAAGTGTGGGCGCTGCACAGGTGGGGTAAGGTCGAAGGCGGCATGCTTGTCATGCCGGGCCGGGCGCTGGTGGCGATTTTCTCAAACGAGCCGTTTGGTGTGTAAATGGTGTGTGGACTCGTGGCATTGGCGATGTAGTGTGCGTTTGCACGAGGGCGCTGGTAACCAGTTTGGGCTCATAATGTACGCGATTCCACTTTTACTCAGATGTGTCCAAGTAGCTTTGGTGCGGCTGCTGCAGCTCCTGCTCCGCTGGATGCATTCTTATCATCAACTCTCAGACTCGTTTTTACGTGCCTGCCAGAACGCTTTTTTTGCTTGGAAGCCATCACTGCCTCGGTGCTGCTTCTCTACTGTTGTATTTGGTGCCGTTGCAACCTACTACGGTCAGCAAAGCTGCCATGGCTGTAAATGGTTGTGGCTGTGGTGATGTTTCTTCTCTTGAACGCCCCATTGCATGAATGCAAGCTCCAGTTTAGATGTATGACTACAGAAATCACAGCGACGTTCTAATTGTGCTGAGTATTTCTCCCTGTTGGATCAGCGTTGCTGAGGTCGACGAAATTCGACTTGTTCAGAGCCAGGGCGCTCAATGTAGCCAATCTCCATGTCAAGTCACGGAATTTATAGAGCGAATCTGGAAGACTCAAATTGCGACAGGGGTGAACGCGACAGGCCAGAGAGAGCTGGCAAAGATTGCACGCAGAGTCCCCGACGACGAAGCTGAGGCCATTTTTTTGAGCGGCACAACCATTCTTAGTCAAGTACTGTTGACATACACGTACTCATGTCATGAGCACATCGAGCTGAGCGAGCAGCATGCTGCACCATGCCGTGATAGGCATCCGTTCGGGTGGACTTTTCCACTGATTTCACCAGGGCTTGGACTGGCCCTCAGAGTGACTCGAGTGGGTGGAGAGACCTTGGTGCTGGACAAGGTTGTGGATCGAATTCAACTGGACACACTGCCATTTTTGGACAGCATCAAGGCCTGGGCCCAAGATCAGACACGATAGATATGGTTTGGGCTGGGTGGCCCAACGCCCGAACAGAGCAAGGAAGTAAATGACAGTAAATGGCTTGTTCCTTCTCATGGAGGCTGGCATCTGTTCTGCTCCACGAGCTTGTGCACGTTTGGCACGAGTCCAATTGGGCAAGGCCGGGTATTTGAAGCCATGCCATGTCGCGTGACTTGCATTCCAAGAGTTCCCGCAGAGCCATGTCTATCGCTTATGAGTATGCAGGACTGATCAACTTGTTACGGCACACTCCTCTGACTTCATCAGGAGCAAAGTGTGCGCTGCATATCAGCCAGCCATACATCGGCAGCACGCGTGCAGGAAGTGTGCACATTTGAATGAATTATGCTGCATACGTGTGGGAGGCTCAAATCGCTCTCGTGTTATTCGAAGCTTCGTGTTCATCGACATTGGCCGAGGAGTTGCCTTTTTTCCCCAACGTTTTCACGGAGTCCTGGACGACGCTAGGCGGATCGAGCTGTCAAGCATTTTGCGGACATCAATGTCATTGATACCCCGAAAACTGGGAAATGCTGCGAAATACGCGGAAAGACCCTATCACTTTCAGTTGTTGTGTACTTAGCAAGCAAGCCTTCACATCAAATACGAGAAGCCGTATTCTGCGCTTTCTCCAAACATCTTCGACATACTTTTGTATTTGACCGGCGTTGTCAGCCGCTGCGACTCAGTGGCGCTCAATGTTTTCACAGTTACATACCGGATAAGAACAAACAGCAGACAAGGCAGACTTGATCTGGCAGTTCATCAAGGGCGAGGAGAAAGTTACACAGTCAAAGCAGAAATGCAAGGTCCGCAGTTAAAGATCTTCAGCTAGATGAGCGCACCCTGAACCCCACACAGCATGTTTAAGCGTGAAATCCAACAATATCCAGTATATACCTTCCTTCCAAAGTAGTTGCAAATCAAGGAGCAGACCAAAAGCAAGTCACAACAGCAGCTTGTCGATTTGAATTCCTAAGCAGTTGGGCAGCATCTAATTTTCTGACACTGGCCTGAGTCAAACATCACAGGCAGGGGTCACAAGCTGTTCTTTGTTTGAGGTAACCTGCAAGGCACTACAACAACAAAGAGCTTGTTGCGGCATGCAACTGCAGAGAAAACATAAGTCATCCAGTGACTGCCCATGACAGCTTGTTGCCGAACCTATTCTCCATTCGTATGCTACACTCTGTGCCGCGAATGCAGGCATAACAACACCGTTCCCAAAGCATATTTGGCGGCGAGCCTTAGCCTTTGGCCAGTTGACAGCAGCCTCATCAAGCTTCCCTTCGGCTCGCCTTTGTTCACCCGCCGCTGGGTCGCTTACTTGGAGACGGAAGGCCACTTTTCAGGCAGGCGTGCACATTCATGAAGCCTGCTTCAAGCTGTGACATGACAGGCAGCCCATAGCAGGCGCCTGTTGGCACATTTGAGGTTTGGCTGCTTAGCAATGAACGCGATGTCTTTGGTTGCCGAAAATTAGCAGAATTGTTTGGCGACAAATCTGAGGACGAAATGCGTTGCGCACAGTCATCTATATCACTGCAATCAATGTGCTAAGAGGTGTTGCGAATGCGGTGGCAGGCAGTCTGCTCGAGGATCTTGGCCGCCTGGGAGTGAGCCAAAGAGACGTGATGGTCAGTCTTGCATGAGCCTTCCTCCTGTCAATGAGATGATCATAGACATGCTGGTTTTTGTTGGGACTGGTCGCCAGGCAGCCAAGATACAGCTAAATGCTGGTCACGT
>CAUJNA010002399.1:0-35079 GCA_963377175.1 Effrenium voratum | reverse complement strand
CCTCACAAGTGGACACTCTGTTGGGAGACTACCGAACCGGAACGGCGCAGGACGCGGAGACGACCAGCGCCATCACGGCCGCGCTGCTGGCCTACTACACCTCCTCACAAGTAGACGCGCTGTTGGGAGACTACCGCACGGCGCGCAGGACACGCAGACCATCGCGGGCGCGCTACCGGACGGGCCCGGACCAGGACGTCTTCACAACCAACCAAATCACCTCGGCGCTGGTGGCGTACCGCTCAGCCGCCGACCAGGACACGGCAACGGCCTCAAGCATCGCCGCCGCGCTGCTCAGCTACTACACCATCACGCAGGTGGACGGTTTGTTGGCCAACAAGCTCGGAGTCACGGAGGCGGCCTCGGCCCTGCAAATAGCCGTGCGCTTTCCGGACGACGGGGGGGCCGACGAGGTGGTGGCCGCCATAGGAGAGCAGATCCTGGCCCCCACGGACGTCTCGCTGTCAAACTGGACGGTTCGCCCCAGCAGCGGCTGCAGCGTGGTCCTGGCCACGCACACCGCGGGAGCGAGCGTGGACGGCTACACCCTGACCCTGGCGGCGAACCCGTGGAACATCGTGCGCACCTACAACTTGACGCCCGGCCGAGAGCTGCCGGTACCGGCTCGGCAGGCCTCCAACTTCGTGGTGCACATGTCCGAGGCCGACAACGTCTACGACCGCTGCCTGGGCCTCGAAATCCGCTGAGCTTGTCACCGCCGATGTCACCGGTCTCTAACACGTCAGCCTGTCGAGGCGCACCACCGGTTTCGCCGGGGTCTGACACGACAGCCTGCCGAGGTGCTCCCACATAACACGTCAGCCTGCCGAGGTTCTCCCACGTGACACGGCAGCCCGCTGAACTTGTCACCGCCGATGTCACCGGTCTCTAACACGTCAGCCCGCCGAGGTACCGGGGAGGAATCGAACCTCCGAAACGTCGCTCCGGAGACCAACGCCTAAGCCATCTCACCATCGGCTTTTGTTACCGTCCCAAAACGGCGCTTTTTGGCCCAAAAACGCTCTCACCGCGATGTCACCGCTTCGTCACCGCTCTCTTTGGGGCCGAAAAGTGCGCAAAAGCGCCCCAGTTCCCGAGAGGACACGGTTCTTGGCAAGTTTGAGTCAACAATGGAACCGGGTGATTCATCAATGGCTCATGAATGGGCAAGGTTGGTTCATGAATGGGCAAGGTTGGTTCATGAATGGGCAAGGTTGGCTCATGAATGCCCCGCAGGTCATAGCCGCTGAGACAAGTGTCCTTCGCCGGTCTCTTCATGAAGGACCTCGCTTCATGCCCAGTGTCCGACGCCATCGGACACTGCGTCATTCCACACTTCGCGTACTGGTAGGGGCTGTTGCGAGTTGATATATAATTATACCACCCTGCGCTACGAAGGCCCCGAATGACCCATAGCGACTCAAGTGAGGGCGCGTTGCGAGAGTACAACACCCCATTGTTACGAATTCGTGTAACGACTACTCCTAAGAAAACATGTTTGAAGGACCTGTCACGGGCAACATCCCGGAGGTCCTGGACAACGGAGAGGTGACTGACGGCACGCACGTCACAGCAGGACAGCTGGCCCTCGCTCTGACTCCCTACGCTCAAGTGACTGACCTGGCGGTACACGGCAGCCTCCGGCAACAACGCCGCTGCCATCCAGTCCCTGGACGACCGAGTCACCGCCGAGCTGGCCTCAAAGCTGGACAGCAGCGCGCTGGCGCCGGCAATTGCGCCCCTAGCAACGGCGGCGGCCCTGGCCACCACGGACGGACAGGTGGCCGCGCACGGAAGCAGCATCGCCACGCTGCAGAGCTCGCTGACCACGGGTCTCTCCAACAAGGCAGACCAGTCGGCCTTCGACGTGCTGGAGGGCGTGAGCACGACCTCGGTGACCCCGATGAGAGCCCAGCTGCGGCTCTTGCCGCCTTCAAGCAGCCGTTCTTTTCCGTTCAACCTCCATTTTTGTTGGTTCAGCACCAGAAGTTGCGGACAATACATATCGCCGGAGGCGACTCTGAAGAGCGCCTTCTCTGCGGAAGGACCAATACTGACCGTTTCTTGAGTGTGGGCCAAGTGGTTCACCAACCCTTTCCTAAGTGCAAGCAGTGCTTTCATGCCTCTGGCAAACACGACGAATGCTAAAGGAACAAAGGATAGGTGCTGTGCTCACCCATCAAACTCCAGCCTGTCTTGCATAGTGCCGTGAAAAGAGACGGCCTGTGCACTCACGCATGTGCGCCCGCATAGGCACATGCCAAAAGCTCCGACCTTAGCGCAGCTTTCCTATGTTCAGTTTGTACATGTCATGTGCGGACCCCACTTCTCCAGCTGTCGGCTCGAGTTTCAGATTATCATTTCATAGTTGCCATGAGCTTGCTTGATAGCAAGTCCGAGTTTGACAGCCGTGCCCAACAGGTGGGTCTCGTAGAAGAAGTTGTGCAGGCCCTTAGCGACAAGGGCATCGCCTCATTGGCCCAGCTGGGCTTTGCGGCGGGTACCCCAGGCACCACAGATGAGACCTCGCTGCGAGCTTGGGCCAGCGAGACGCTTGGCAGTCTCTCGGTACCACTCGGCCAGGAAATTGCGCTTCGGCGCTTGCTTTTCACTGCACATACCTTGATCATTGCCTCCCTCAAAGAGGAAGTGGCCCGTGCAAGCTCAGCGGCCGATGTGGTGAGGAAGCTCCCGCCAGTTGAACGGGAGGCACGCCTCACCAAGCTTCGAGAGAAGCTTCCTGGCATTGACCTTACACGCCATCAAGAACCGTCCTACGAGTGGGTGGACGCTTTCAGCGCCATGTTGGAGGCCCGCTCCGTGCGTTGGGTGCCGTTTCACAAGTGCACCAGCCGCGAGCAAGAGCTGTCGGCTCGCTCGTGCAATAAGGAACTCCAAGTCATGCAAAGCCAGGATGGCAAGCTTTCCTTGAAGGAGGGTCAGGCCTCACGCCATGCCAACGTTTCGGACGGCCTGCGAGTCCAGCAAGCCATGTCCAGACGTGCAGCAGCGGCTGAAATCGCCGGCATCGCCACCTTCGACGCCTTGCAGAAGTGGCACACTTACCTCCTCAATACTCTTACACAACAGCCTCCACAAGGCTTCACACCAGTTGCTTTGGAGCAGCTCACGGCGGCAGACAAGGAGCTGTGGATGGGCGTATCCCACAAGGTGGGTGCCTCCCTGCCGAGTGATCATGATTTCCCTGTGGACCAAGCCATCCAAGAGCTCATGCTCACTCCGCCCGTTGCGATGCAGCTGCTCCCTCGGCCCTCGCGCGCCGTTTTTGAGCGAGTCAATCGGCCAGGACCTCCCAAGGGTTCACCCAAAGGGCGTGGCAAGTCCCCCGCCAAGTCCAAGGGCCGTGGCAAGGCTCAGCCCAGTTTCCCGGCGCCCGTGCAAGGAAAAGGGTTGAAAGGCCGCAACTTGCAGGGAGAGTTGCTCTGCTGGAACTACAACATGGAGCGGCCATGCCAGAAGAAGCCGTGCCAATTGAAGCATCAGTGCATGAAGTGCTTTGGGCCTCACCCCTATACCTTGTGCACAGTCCTGTGACCCGAGCACGAGCCGGCCAATTCCGCTAATGCTATGGCTAGCAGTGGGTCATTCAGTTTCGGCTGTTTTGCTGCAGTGCCCCTTTTGCCAACACCATCCTTTTCTTTCCCAAGTCAGCCAGCCGCCTCCTCTTTTCCTTTTACCAACGATCCGGCTCCTACGGCATGCCCCTGTGCATCCTGCCACCTCACCTAGTGAGGTTTCCCAGGCCCCTGTGCCTGCTGGGTTCGCCCCTGTGCTGCCCAGCGCTTCTCCCCGAGAAGCTCTTCCCAAGGCCCCTGTCCCTGCTGGGTCTGCCCCTGTGCGGCCCAGCGCTTCTCCCCAAGAAGCTCTTCCCAAGGCCCCTGTCTCTTCTGCGTCTGCCCCTGGGCCCAGTGCTCCCCTTGCGGGTGCCTTTCCCTTGGCCCCTGTGCCTGGTGGGTGTGCCCGTGTGCACCCCGCCGTTCCTCCGGTCGCAGTTTCCTTTCACGGTCATACTTCGGGCACACAGACCCCAGCACCCTGTGCCCGGCCTTTAACCGGGCCTTGCCCTGAGTGACCATGCCTTTCCTTCGCCCTCCGGCCTTTCCGAGGATCTCGCTTCCTCGGCCAGTCCCTCTGTTTGCGCACCTGCCCGCAGCCCTGAGGGCCGCGCACCCTGTGTGGTCGAGATCTTTGCAGGTTCGTGCAACTTTTCTTCCACAGCCGTCTCCATGGGTGTTCAGTCAGTAGCAGTAGATCATGTACCAGCAAAGCGGTGGCATGTTTTGCAGTTGGACTTGCGCGAGCCTGGCGCCCAACAGTTGCTGCTCAGCACACTCAGGCGCTTGCTGCCGGCCCTGGTGGTGCTTGCACCCCCGTGCGGCACTGCTTCCCGCGCGAGGGATATTCCAGCCTACAGCAATGGAAAACGCATTGCGAACCCGCTCCGTTCGGGCCAGCATCCAGACGGTTTGCCTTCACTTCAAGGCCATGACCTCGCTAGGGTGACCAGTGCCAACAGCCTTTATGCGTTCGCGGCCGCTGTCGCTGGTGTGCAGCCAGCACGGCATACCGTGGCTTATCGAGAACCCTGCTCGCAGTTATATGTGGGACACTTCCATGATGAGCGCCCTCCCAGAGCATTCGCAGACCGAGGTCCACTTTTGCGCTTATGGGGGTGCTCGCCGCAAGCGCACTGTCCTGAAGGGTACTCCCACCTGGTTGCAGAATCTTTGCCGCACGTGTGACGGCAACCATTCCCATGCCCCGTGGAAAGATTCCTGCGGCATTCACACCGCCGAGGAAGCCGCTTACCCACTCCCCTTTTGCCAAGCCATTTGCCTATGTTTGAGGGACTCCTTGCCTCCGCACAGCCGCCCCCGGCCGATGTTTCTAGGCCAGGCGCTGCCACACTGGAGGGATGATGCATTATTCCTTCGAGCTGCAGTAAAGTTTCAGCCTCGTTCGTGGGTATTTCCAAATTTGCCGTCTCCCTTTGATTTGCAGTTGTTCCCGCGAAGCCTTTTCGACGCAGCATGGCTTCGCGGCAAGCGGCTACCGGCCGGCCCTTGGCCAAAAGGCTCCGTGTTGCCTTTGAACCCGCCAGAGGCTGCTCCAGATCAGTTTTGGGTTGCATGCCCTAAGGACCCTGTGCAGCACATGCATTCTATGAGTGGAGTGCAGCACCCAGCCAACATGTTGCCCCCTCTTGGCCAATTTCTGGAGGAGGCCGTCGACTTCGTTGCAACATGTCCCACGCATGATGCCCTGTCCTTCTGGGCAGAGAGGCTCAGATCCTTGCTTCAGCTGGCCGAAGAGAAGCAGTTGCTCGCCTCGTGCGATGCTCATGTTGCGCGCATCAACGCCAAGAAGCGCACTTTGCTGCTCAAGCACGTCTTGCAGACCGTTGGCTATCAGGACACTGCCATCGCTGACGAGCTAGCTGCCGGTTTCCCATTATTTGGATGGCTTCCTGAGTCAATGGAGCTGCCCAGGCATCCACAACCACCTGCGGTAAATATTGCCTCCTTAGAGCGCATGGCCCCAACGTTGCAGGCCCGCGCCTTGGCCCGTTGTCAGCCTACAGATGATCCAGCAGCTGACCAGACACTTTTTCACTACACTTACGGAATTGCAGCAGGGCTGGCTAGATGGCCCCTTTTTGGCCCCGGACGTGCCAAGCACTTCCGTCATCAGCCCGCGTTTCTATGTTTTGCAGTCTGACAAATGCAGGCCTATTGACGACTTTACGTTCAATCTTTTGAACTCTGCCGTCGGTTCCGCCAACAAGGTCGTCCTGCATGACACTGATTTTATCGCTGCCTTGCTCAAGCGGTGTTGCAGTTACAATAAGGTGCCCTGGCGTGGACGAGCCTTCGACCTTCAGGACGCATACCGTCAGCTGGCGATTGCGCCTGCGCACCGAACACACACGTTCATTTGCGTGTACGAACCCATGCATGGCCCGAGGTGCTACCGTATGCTGACTATGCCATTTGGCAGCTCAGCCTCGGTTTACGCCTTTTTGCGCACTAGCTTAGCCATTCATGCGCTTGGCGCTCGCCTTTTTCGCCTGCCCTGGACCTGCTTCTATGACGATTTCCCGACAGTGGTGCCCGAGCCGCTCGCCAACGCTGCCACGCACCTGATCAAGTCCTTGTTCACATTGTTGGGTTTCCAGGTCAGTGACAAGCCCTCCAAGAACCCACCGTTTGCAGCCGTGTTTCAGGCGCTTGGGGTTGCCTTCAACCTCACGCGAGCAGGTTCCGGGGTCTTCGAAGTGGCGAACACCGAGGCCCGAATCCATCTCCTGGCTTCTAGCTTGCAAGAGCTTTTGACAAGCCATTCCCTTACACCCAAAGAGGCTCGCAGATTGAGAGGCCGCATGCAGTTTGCGCACGGTCAATTATCGGGACGATACCATTCACGATGCCTCTCTTCTCTGCATGAGCTTTCTGCCCTGGCACCAGGCTCTCGCGCCCCTCCGTCGCTTGTGAGGATTTTACAGTGTTTGCAGTCTCTTGTCAATTCCATGCCAAGAGCAGTCAGCAGCAAGGACCGCCTCGTTTGGCATCTGTTTACAGATGGTGCCTTGGAGGCTTCCAAGCCCTCCATAGGAGGCGTCCTCGTGGACTTCTTTGGGCATCCCCGCTTTCACTTTTCATTTGAGCCCCCGGCTCTTTCAGTACTTACAACCTTTGGATCTCACTGCATTTTGCACCTCGAGATCCTTCCCATTTTGGTGGCACTTCACCTCTGGCCAGACCTGCTCTCAGGCACGGCCATTTTCTTTCATGTGGACAACGAAGCTGCACTTCAGTCTCTCATTCGCATGTCATGCGACAACCATGCGGCCGACCAGCTTGTCCAACACTTCCTACGCCTTGAGCAACGGATGACCTTCGATACATGGATCCATCGGGTCCCTACCGAGGTGAATGTTGCCGATGCCCCGAGTCGAGGCAATGAAACTCAGTTACTTTCCTTTCAATCCCAGAAGTCCCACGTTACACCAAGCATTTGGAACAGTCTATGGAGCGAGCTGCAGCTGTAAAATTAACTTGCTCTTGTACCGTTTCTTCCTTGCGCATGAAGTGCACATGGCGTCCTCTCATGCCTTTATTCACACGTATGTGTTTTCCGTTTCAATCCGTTTGTGCCGCCTCAGGTCACTTCACACGGTCGAGCACTCAGTTTACAGGGGGTGCGTGCGAGTTCTCGACATGGGGTGCTTGCCTGCCCTCACCCCCTGAGGCCTTCTTGAAGACCCCTCTTTCAGGGTGTGAACCCTTTTCTCCCTTTTGGGGTCCCCCCTTTCTAAGAAGGTCCTTTCCTTACCTTGATGCTCTACCCCGTGTGCTGAAAAGGAGTGCTTGCGCTCAAGGTTCCCTTGTCAAGTATTGTTGAGAGACTCAAGCTGCTTAAGGGCACCTGGTATAAGGATTGCTAGTGCTTGCACTCGCGGCGTTATACGGGTGCCCTTAACTGTTGAGTTGCAGCCTGAGGCTCAAACCTTTCCTTTCCTTCCAATTTCAGGGCCTTAGATTTTTCTCCCACCCACCCACCCAGGTTGGACGAGTGAGTGGCTATGCCTACTATACCAATTGGCTACGCGAGCCACACCATGTGGCTTGCCTTTCAGTCTGGGTTCGGGTGGGGTGCTTGCCTGCCCTCACCCCCTGAGGCCTTCTTGGGGGACCCCCCCTCTTTCAGGGTGTGAACCCTTTTCTCCCTTTTGGGGTCCCCCCTTTCTAAGAAGGTCCTTTCCTTACCTTGATGCTCTACCCCGTGTGCTGAAAAGGAGTGCTTGCGCTCAAGGTTCCCTTGTCAGTATTGTTGAGAGACTCAAGCTGCTTAAGGGCACCTGGTATAAGTTGAAGGAATTCGGTGCCCGGGAGAACAAGGTGGCTGGCTCCGCAGCAAATCGGGTTGTCCGCGTTGTCCGCAGTGGGTGGTAGAATCCCCCACTGTGGACAACCTCTCTCTTTAGAGGGCGTTTCCCAAATGGATTCTATTCTACCTGAATCAAATCGTGGGGGGAGTTCAATGCAGGGAATCTTTAGAGGGGGTTTCCCAAATGGATTCTATTCTACCTGAGAGGCTCCTGGCACTCGTCCGTCCTCCCAGCGCGGCTCCGATGCCGGGCAGGTGGCGCGGCAGGGTGGCGCAGCGCCAAGCCGCCGTATGACCGTATGACCGTATGATCCGTATGATTCGTATGACTCGGCGGGCTGGCGTGTCAGGCGCGGCTGGAAACAGGCACCAACCATTTTTTGGTTGCTGCCCGCGTGGAGTTCCGCGTGGAGTTCCGCAGACGCGAACTGCGCAGCGACTGCAGCGACATGCAGACTGCGCCGCGCGAGCCGCTCTGCGTGCCCCGGCAGCTGGCTGAGCTGCTGCAGCTGAGCGTGGAGGAGGTGTGCGCCGACTTTGACGCCATGCTGCGCCACGACTGGAGGCGCCCGGCATCTCCGCCGAGGAGGTGCGAGAGCGTGTGGCGCAACGCGCCGATGCGCGTGCTGAGCTCGCAGGGCGACCTCGTGGACAGCTGCGACCCGGCGCTGAAGGAGCACCGCACCGTGTGCTTCTTGGCCTTTGACGGGCGCTGCTACATGTACAGAGCCGTGAAGCGGGTGCTTTTAGCGGCAGGCGGCGCGCGTGCTCTACCGGGGCGAGGTGAGGCAGACCCTGCCGCCCATCCAAGAGTGGAGGCGCTTTGACGCCGCGGACGTGCAGCCGGGGCTGTTCTGGTGCGAGGACCTGCGGGAGGCGCGGCGCCAGCTCATGGCCGTCGGCGAGAGCCCCAAGGTGGCCATCAGCAGCCCGGCGCAGTACTGCGGGCTGAGGCTGAGGTGGGGAGCAGGATCCGAGCTGCCGGAGGAGCACGATGCTGTGGAGGTGGTGCGAGGCGCTGGGGCAGGAGTACCGGGGCCAGCGCCTGGCCGGCTTGGCGCACGAGATCTTCCTGAAGCTGCTCAAGGCGAAGCGAGAGGTGCCCGGCGCGGCGGAGAGGCAGAAGACCCTGGCCGCGCAGGACGGCAAGTGCGCCCTGTGCGGCTGCGGGCTGACGGCCGGCACCTGGTGCCGGTGCGGCAGGCCTTTGCGGGCAGCGTGCAAACCCTGCAGGCGCTGCCACAGCGAGAAGACGCTGAGAGAGAGCGCGCAGCCCACCAGCCTGGAGAGCCGCGTGGCGCCCGGAGTCATGGAGTACGCCCGGAGCCCCAAGCTGCCTCCTCGTGTCTTTGAGGCGCAGGCGTGACTGCCTCGACCCGCAAGAATACGCACTGTAGCGTCGGCCGTGGAACGTGGTGCGCTGCAGTCGCAACGGGCTGGCCAACGCCCCCTTCCCCCTGCCCATCCTGTGCCCGGCGGACGGCGTTGAGCCCGTGGACGGCGTGCTGCCGGACCTGGGCTTTGTGGAGGGCTGCTGCGACGCGAGGCAGTCCTGCCTGAATCTGTTGCCGTACGCGGGGCCCGGCTGGTACCCGAAGGTTTCGCTGGCCGCAATGCTGGACCTGGGCGTCTGCCGCTGGGACCACATTGTGTTGGGCATGGCAATTTCGCCTTTCGGCTCGTCAGTATCAGGAACGCATGGAAGCCAAGTCAGCAAAAGCTGTCAGATCCGAACTTGCCTTCTTTGACGACACCCCCAAGATAAACGTGGAGAACCACGCGCTATCCCCGGGTTGGCTCATGCGCATTCAAACTGTGTTTCGTAATGCACTCGCGCTGTGCCAAGCAGCGCACCTGTCGAATCTCAAAGCCTTCGATAAGAAGATAGCAGACCTCTGCCTTACGCAGCTCAAATCTGGGACTCCGCACTGTTACCACAACAGAGCTCCTGTCCGCAGACAGAAAGCTCTGGTCCGCCTTGTCAGATTTGCTCACACAGCAGTGGAGCCTGGACGATGCATTGTACGAGATGACGTACATGCGCAACGACACGCATGCTCTCTCTTTAGAGGGCGTTTCCCAAATGGATTCTATTCTACCTGAGAGGCTCCCAGCACTCGTCCGTCCAGCATTTGACCTCGTCCTGCGAAGGATTCAAAGTCTAAAACGCTGCGTGCAGACATGTGGCTGCAAAATAATGACCCCTAGATATGCTTGCAATTTGGCTCCAGGTTGCATTTCAAGCGAGCCAACCTTTGCAGGGCTAAGAAAAAACAAAAAAAAAGAAAAAAAGGGGTCCCAAAAAAAGGGGTCCCCGAAAAAAAGGGAAAAGGGGTTTCCTTTGGCAAAGGTTGACATCGCTTGAAATGCAACCTGGAGCCAAATTGCAGCGCATATCTAGGGGTCTCTATTTTGCAGCCACACGCCTGCACGCAGCGTTTTAGACTTCGAATCCTCGCAGGACGAGGTCAAATGCTGGACGGACGAGTGTCAGAAGCCTCTCAGGTACAATATAAGCCATTTGGAAAACGCCCTCTAAAGAGAGAGCTGGGTTACCTTTTTCTAAAGGAAAAGTGGGAAGGAGTGTGGGCATGGACCACTGGCTGTTTGGTCTAGTGGCATGATTCTCGCTCAGGGTGCGAGAGGTCCTGGGTTCAATTCCCAGAACAGCCCCTTGCAGTTTGCAGCCCGTTCTACAAGTTTTTTCGCGTCGCCGTCCTGTCCCGCATGGTGACTGCAAAAAGGCAAGGTACACACGGGGCCGATACAACCATGAACCTCTTTAGCTTAGTTGGTAGAGCACCCGCTCAGTAAGCGGGAGGTCGTGGGTTCGAATCCCACAGGAGGCTTTGTCGTCTTCACGGCCATACAATTGACAGTATGCGCGCCGAGGTCGTTTTTGAAGTGTTAAAGCGCACAGCTGAGCAAGCCGGCTATAGCTCAGTTGGTACAGCATCTGACTGTAGAGCTTTGCAGCTATCAGATGGTCCCTGGTTCGATTCCTGCCTGGGATCGGACGGCAGCCCGCAGTTGTCCAAGTTCCTTGTCCAAGTTCCCCGGGCGAACTTGGACAAGTGGCTCTGCAAGAGGAAAAACACGTGATAAAACTTGTCCAAGTTCCTTGTCCAAGTTCTTGTGTTCCCGCCCGGGGTGAGGCGCACGGAATCGGGGTCTGGAATCGGGGCGTAACACTGAGAGAGCTTGTAACACGGCAGCCCGCAGTTGTCCAAGTTCCTTGTCCAAGTTCCCCGGGCGAACTTGGACAAGTGGCTCTGCAAGAGGAAAACACGTGATAAAACTTGTCCAAGTTCCTTGTCCAAGTTCTTGTGTTCCCGCCCTGGGCCAAAGTTGTGGAATCGGGGCCTGCCTGGAATCGGGGCGTAACACCGAGAGAGCTTGTAACACGGCAGCCCGCAGTTGTCCAAGTTCCTTGTCCAAGTTCCCCGGGCGAACTTGGACAAGTGGCTCTGCAAGAGGAAAACACGTGATAAAATTTGTCCAAGTTCCTTGTCCTAGTTCTTGTCCAAGTTCGGGTTCCCGCCCGGGGTGAGGCGCACGGAATCGGGTCCTGCCTGGAATCGGGGCGTAACACTGAGAGAGCTTGTAACACGGCAGCCCGCAGTTGTCCAAGTTCCTTGTCCAAGTTCCCCGGGCGAACTTGGACAAGTGGCTCTGCAAGAGGAAAACACGTGATTAAATTTGTCCAAGTTCCTTGTCCAAGTTCTTGTCCAAGTTCGGGTTCCCGCCCGGGCGGAATCGGGGTCTGGAATCGGGGCGTAACACTGAGAGAGCTTGTAACACGGCAGCCCGCAGTTGTCCAAGTTCCTTGTCCAAGTTCCCCGGGCGAACTTGGACAAGTGGCTCTGAAAGAGGAAAACACGTGATAAAATTTGTCCAAGTTCCTTGTCCAAGTTCTTGTCCAAGTTCGGGTTCCCGCCCGGGGTGAGGCGCACGGAATCGCGTCCTGCCTGGAATCGGGGCGCTCGGATACTTATACTATTCTTTTCAATAACAAGACAACCAGAAGAAGAAAATATTAGGGTTGCCAGATCGGCAATTTCTGCGGTGATTTGGTTCCGAAGCGATTTGAAGGACAGCCACCTGATTCTGGAACCGTGGCAGCACCTTTGCTCCTTGGTTTGAATCCATCCGCCTGAACCGCCGCATACAGGTATCACAGCGTTCACTTCAATTTGCACTAGTGTACCGTCAACTGGGGAGAAGGCACCTTTGCTCCTTGCTTTGGCTGATGCGGCATGAGCCAGACAATCCAGGTGTTGCAGCGTTCACTTCAAATTGCACTAGTGCACTTCAAAACAACAAGGGCTGTCTAAGTTTGTGGGGGGAACCTGAACTTGGACAAGAACTTGGACAAGGAACTTGGACAAATTTTATCACGTGTTTTCCTCTTGCAAAGCCACTTGTCCAAGTTCCCCCGCCGAACTTGGACAAGGAACTTGGACAACTGCTGGCTGCCTTGTTATTGTCTGCGTGGGTCCAGGCGGGAGGGGGCCGCCCGGGGCGCTCCTCTTTTTAATAACAAGACAACCAGAAGAAGAAAATATTAGGGATTCTCCTCCGGGGGAGGAACCTGAACTTGGACAAGAACTTGGACAAGGAACTTGGACAAATTTTATCTCTTGCAGAGCCACTTGTCCAAGTTCCCCCGCCGAACTTGGACAAGGAACTTGGACAACTGCAGGCTGCCTTGTTATTATATATCTGGAGCCAGCCTGGCATCGAAGCCTCCCTGCACCTGCCCGGCATCGGAGCCGCGCCAGCCCGCCGTGGCGGTTTGGCACTCCGGGTGCGCCACCCGCTGGCATAGAAGCCTCCCGGCCGCGCCACCTGCCCGGAATTGGAGCCTCCACCCTGGCGCGCCACCTGCCCGGCATCGGAGCATCCGCTGCGCCGCGTTCTCAATCCTGTGGCCAACGCAGGATTGCTCCACTCAATCCTGCGGCCAACGCAGGATTGCTCCACTCAATCCTGCGGCCAACGCAGGATTGCTCCACTCAATCCTGCGGCCAACGCAGGATTGCTCCACTCAATCCTGCTCCACTCAATCCTGTGGCCAACGCAGGATTGCGGTGTCTCCCGGAAAGCTCTGTGAGCGCCTTGCTATATAGCAGGGCGCTGACTCGCCGCCCGGCTTCCCGGCTTCGAGTTTGGCAAGTGAAACAAAGGGATGGGGAAGATCAAGCTGTTTCCTGTGCCTGAATACAGCAGCAAACAATCCTCTGATCCCGTGGTGCCCCTGGTTCCGTGCACGGGCATTTTCCTCGGGCCATCAAAATCGGGCAAAACCGTGACTCTGATCAGCCTGATTCTGGAGCAGTATCGCGGCGTGTTTGAGAGAATCTACATCTTTAGCCCGTCCATCGACATCGATGACGGCTGGATTCCCGTCAAGAAGTACATACAGCAGGACCTGGGGGTGAACACCGAACGGGAGCAAGCGTACTGGGACGAGTGGGACGAGCCGGCGCTGCGCCGCATCATCCAGCAGCAGCGCAAGATCACGGAGGCGTCCAAGAAGTTGGAGATGAAGAAACTGTATCAGGTCCTGATAATCTGTGACGATATGGCTGATATGCCTCAGCCCCACAAACCCAACGGCGCCCTGGATACGCTGTTCATCAGGGGCCGGCACATGCAGATCAGCACCTGGGTGAGCTCGCAGAAGCTGAGGCTCATCAGCGCCGCCGTGCGGGTGAACATCCAAGTCCTCTGCTGTTGGAGGCTGCGCAACCAGCACGAGCTGGACGCCGTGGTGGAGGAGCTCAGCGCCCTGCTGCCGAAGGAGCAGCTGTACCGGCTGTATGAGCAGGCGACGCGGGAACCCTACAGTTTCCTGTTCGTCTACTATCTGAGGCCGAAGAACGAAATGTTCCACATACGCTTCGAAGAGCGCTTCGCACTTGAAAAAGACGCCGATGGGAGCGGCGCTCAGCTTCCTGGGCCAGAAGCTGTTCGCCAGCTCCACGCTGATCAACGCGAAGTGTGAGAACATCTCCTGCTGCACCTCCGTCGCAGCCGTCCACCCGCCCGTCGTCCGCCGGACGGGCGGCTTCCTAAAGAAAAGGATGACCACGATCTACGTGGACAGCCGCAAGAGAGTGGCCGGCTTGGACAGCGACTTTGAGGTAGACCTGGGAGAGTCCCTGCACTTGCAGAGCGACGCCCGGCTCGCCGTCTACAAGATCCGCCTGGCCGACAGCTTTTTGTCCACGGACCGGGGCCGCTACCTCTACTGGGTCGACGCCGCGCTGGGCACGCTGAACTGGGCGGTGTTGCCCGAGGGCGCGTACACTGGCGCACGGCTGGCCGCCTGGATCAGCTCCAACTTTGCCACCGCCACCTATAGCGAGACCACAAACAGTCTGAGCGTTGCCTATGACGGCAACCGGCTCATCCTGAACGACCTGGAGCTGCGCCAGCAATTCCCTGATGCCGCGGACTACCCTGCTGCGCCGCCCGCCTCTCCCACCAAGCCCTTCAGCGTGGACCACATGCTGGGGCCAAGCTTTGTCTCCGGCGGGCAGCAGGTCTTTGAGTTCGTCCGCATGATGGCGCACAACGAGGTCTACCTGCGCTGCGCCCAGCTGGCCAACGCCAGCAGAGTGCTGGGCAACCTGGGCGACGACATCCTCTCCAAGATCACGCTGAAGTGCGGAGTGGGCACCATTGTGGAGACGGGCTCAGACGACGGGCACTTCATGGCCCTCAGGGGCCCGGTTACCCTGAGGCACATGCGCTTCCGCCTGACCGACCTGGACGGCAACGTCGTCCGGCTTCGCGGGTCGTCTTTGTCGTTCGTGTTATATCTTGACCACGTATAATTAATGGAGCCGACCGAACAAGAGGTGCAAGAGGAGGCGCAAGAGGTGCACGCTGCGCCGGACGCTGTGCAGGACGCTGCGCCGGAACCGAAACGGCGGGGCAGGCCCCCTGGGAGCAAGAACAAACCTAAGCAGGACGTGCCTACTGAGCCGGCTGCTCCAAAGCGCAAGCCAAAGCCGCCCCCGCTTGAGACGGCGCCGGCGGAGGCACCAGCACCGGTTGAGGCACCGGCTGAGGCACCGGCTGAGGCACCGGCTGAGGCACCGGCGCCGGCTGAACCGGAGGCGCCTCAGCTCACAAGAGAGCAGCAGCGCGCCCTGCGCATGCTGGAGAGGCAGTCCGCTTATGACTGGCTGACCACAGGCGCAAGCGTACTGGTATAAAAGCATGATGTCCATAGAGCCCCGCAACGAGCCGCGGATGCTCCGGTGGTTCCGCAGGACGTACCCCAGTTACAACTTGCAGCCGCTGCTGCTGAAGCGCTACCGAGAACTGGAGGAGGCGCGGGCCTTCAACAACTGGCTAGGCGAGCGCAGGCAGGCGCAGGAGGGGCAGCGGCGCCTGGACGACGTGAGCCGGCTGACGGAGGCCGTGCGCCGCCAGGTACCCCAGCTGCGCTACGCGCGGGCCGAGCGCCGGGGCGTGGAACGGGCGGCGGGCGAAGTTGCGCAACAGTAAATGAAGACGCTTCGGGCGCACGGCTTCATCCAGCGCCCGCGCTTTGAGCAGGTGGTGGGCTACCTTGAGCGGAATGAGCCGCTGCCCCTGGATCAGCCGGACCGCAAAGCCACCTCATTCATCACAAGCCACTTCTACCTGGACGATTTTGTACAGTCCAGCGAGGACCCCAACCCTCGGCCCCTGCAGCGCACGCCTCTGCAGGCAATTCCCGAGGACGGCTTCCGCACTCCCGCAGAGGCCACGGACGAGGACGTGCGGCTGGCGCGGAGGTGCCAGGGCTACGGCGGAACCCGCTTTGTTGAGGACGACCTGGCGGGAGACCCCGAGGCCGGCGCCCTGGCCAGCAACGGGCAGGGGCCGCCCTCCATCACGGACCGTCTGCGCAGCACTGCAGACGGCGCGCAGGCGGCAGCGGACCTCATAGGCGCAGGGGCGGCGGGGCTCGCAGCCGCGCAGGCCTTCCGCTCTCAGCTGCCCCAGGACGCAGCTGAGTACGTGCGTCTGAACGTGCTGCCCCGTCCGGGCCTGGCGCAGCCGCCTCCGCAGATCATAGGCCGGCCCAGTGACGTGGAGCGCCTCCTGGACGAGGCGGGGCAGCGCGCGCAGGAGGTGGAGCGCGGCGCGGCGCAGGCCGTTGAGGAGACGGCGGCCGTGGCTGCGGAGGAGGGCGAGGTGGCCGTTGCCGCCGAGGGCGTGGGCGGAGCCTTTGGGTACCTGGGGGGCCTGGCTGAAGGAGCCGCTGCCCTGGCGCCCACCGCGGGTGAGGTTGCTGGAACGCTGGCTGGCGCGGCGGGAGTTGGCGCGGCGGCAACGGCGGGGCTGGCCGTTGGGCTTGCAGGCGGCGCAGCCTACGGCCTCGCGCGCGGCACGGGCTGGGTGCTGGAGAACACGCTCTTCCGGCCTCAGCAGGGCAGCGAGGACGCGGCCGTACAGGACGTCCGGTCCGCCAACGGCATGAACGACGCCACTCAGCCTCAGCACTTCTCGCTGCGCACCGGCAGCAGCACGTCCGGCAGCCCCGCAAGCAGCCGCGCCTCCTCGCAGTCCGGCTTCCGCGTTCAGGCGCAGTCCAACCACACGCCGCGCCCCTTCTCCTGGGGCCTGAACCCCGTGGCCCTGCCCCAGTCCCAGCCGAGCTCGCGGGCGAGCTCCAGTTCCGGACGCCGGAGCCTGCCTCCGCCCAGCTTTGACCAGCTGGCGCGAGACATTGAGGCTGCTTAAAAAAAATAAAAACCCTCCTGGGGGAGAGTTTTTTTGCACGGTTTTGCGCAACAAAAATGCTATTAGTCCAGGCCGTACATACATGTACACCCTGGACTAATAGCTCGTTTTGCACGGTTTGCGCTAAAAAATGCTATTCTTCCAGGCTCTATTTCCTTTTTGTCCCTAGAAGAATAGCTCGTTTTGCACGGTTTTTGCGCCACAAAACGCTATTCCTCCAGTGTCTATATTGATATAGGCACTGGAAGAATAGTTTTCCTTTGCCGTACGAGTCAAAATGCGTGTATATAAACAAGCATGGAGGTAGTCACCGCCGGAGCCCAGGATGAGCTGATGCAGAGCCTGGACTACAAGCTGAAAACAAGCAACACCAGCTACGTGACGGCGCGGCATGACGGGCAGTACTTCCCCAGCTCGCTGAGCTCCTTCTCCCCCACAACCTCTAGGGTCTGCCGCATCCCGCTCACCAGCGGCACGTCCTTCATCGACCCCGAGTCCATCAAGATCGCCTTCCGCGTCAGGAACACGGACGGCGCCAACCCGCTGGCCCCGGCCACCCCGCCTGCTTCGTCCAGCGCGTCCAGGTCTTCGCCAACGGCCAGCGCTGCGACGACATCAACTACTACGGGCGCACCGTGGCCGTGCACGACCTGCTGAAGGGCAGAGAGTACAACCGCAACAAGGCCATGGAGGGTTTCGACGAAGTGAACGACCCGCGCATCGCCCGCGCGGTGCACCAGGGCCGCTACGCGGACGTGCTGCTGCGCCCCACCATGGTGGGCATCCTGCGCTGCGGGAAGATGCTGCCGCCGCAGCTGAACCTGGTGATAGAAATCGAGTTCGCGGACGCGACGACTGCGCTGTGGTCCGAGAACGCCGGGGCGCACCCGGCGGGAGCCACGCTGAGCACCGACTTCGAGATCCAGAACGTCCGAGTTCTGGCCTCCCAGGTCGTTTTAGACTCAGCTCTCGTGGAGTCGTTCAACCGCGTGCTTTTGTCAGGCAGGTCTCTGGTGTTCAGCTACCCCACGGTGCACACGCAGCAGTCCACGGTGCCTCCGGGCGTGGCGGAGCACAACGTCACCGTGGCGCGCGCCTTCACGAAACTCATGGGAGCGTTCGTGACTTTTTGGGACAACGACGCGGGCTCCAAGATCCACTTGCTGGCCAACCCGGGCAGGACGTGGCCCCCATCGGCGCGGCGAGGCAGGAGGACAGCCTCCTGGAGTCGCAGATGCAGCTGGGCAGCCTGCAGTACCCTCACAACCCCATGAAGGGAGCCTCGGAGCACTTCCACTTCCTCTCCGTCCTCGCGGGTACTTACGACGACACGGGGCGCAACATCGACATCGGCCGCGTGGGCTACCTGCGCCACAGCTTCATTGCCGGCTTTCCCACCGAGCGCGTGCCCCAGATGCCGCTGAGTGGTGTCAGCACCCGCTCGGGCGACCTTGCCCGGTTCACCTTCAAGGGCCTGGACGGCACGATGACGGACCTGTTCATTCATTTGGTGGCCTACCAGCTGGTGACGCTCTCCGGCACGGGCGTCTCGGTGCTTGACTAAGGCCCGGTGTCGCTCTGCGCAATTTTTGGCACAGCGTGACACCGCTTTTGAATGCGCACAAAAAACGAGAAAAGAGGCCCGGTGTCCCTCTTCTTCATTTTTGAAGTTTAGTGACACCGCTTTTGAATGCGCCCAAAAAACGAGAAAAGAGGCCCGGTGTCCCTCTTCATCATTTTTGAAGTTTAGTGACACCGCTTTTGAGTGCGCCCAAAAAACGAGAAAAAAGGCGGGGGTGCCCCTCTGCGCCATTTTTGGCGTTTAGTGGCACCGCCCAAAAACATGCAAAAACATGGAAAAATGGGCATTTTCCATTGGAGGAAGCCTAGTCCGGAATGCTCAGCCGCTCCGCAAGCTCCTCCGTGGCCGCGCGCGCAATCTCCTCGCACAGCGCAGCAGGAACGCTGTAGAGCAGCTCGCGTGATTGCTGGCTGACCCTCTCGTACTGCCCCTCCATCAGCCGCGGCCCCCGCTGCGCGGCCCGGAGGTGCCTGCCGTCCTGCCACGCCTCGCAGCGGCTGCCGGGCCTGCACAGGCCTCGCCTCGGCCTCCTGCGCATGTTGGTCCACAGCCGCGTCTGCTTCCTGTACGGAGTTCCGTACTTGCAGTAGGTCACGTCCACCCAGGGCAGGCGCTCCATGAACGGCCGGGTCTTCAGCAGCCCGGTGGCCGGGTTCTCTATGACCCACATCAAGGGGTCAAAGTGCGCAATGATCTCAAGGGTGCCGAGCACCAGCGCGTCGCGCTCCAGAAGCCGCGGGCGCGTCGTCAGCGCGCGGCTGTATTCCGTGCAGACCGGACTGGCCCAAACCATGTCGAAGTGCCCCGGCGGAAACGTAGTGTAGTCCCAGCTCCGGATGTCGCACAGGATGGTGGGCTCAAATTTCGACACGATGTCCAGGGAGACGACCTCCCAGCCCGCCGCCTCGAAGGCCCTGCCCACCGACTTGGCGCCGCAGAAAAGCTCCAGGAGTCTCGGCATTTTTAAAGAGCAAGATCACCGCCACTGCGACGACCAAGAAGACTCGCGCGTTCATCGGACCGGACTTTTTTTCCTACGGATAAAAAAAGGAGCCGAACTTCGCAATGAAGCTTGCACTCGGGCTGGACGTTCAGACCAATGCCAAGGGGGGAAAATTCATGTCCATAGAGGACTCCCATCAGGGCGCGCTGGTGTGCAAGGTGGACGTGGAGGCGCTGTGGGAGCCCGGCAACTTCCAGGACGACGGGGCCAAGAGGGTGGGCGTGTGCTTTGCGAGCAACACCAACCTGGAGCTGTGGACGGAGGAGGTGGAGCAGGGCGTCATCGACAACATGATCATCTTCCAGAAGCCCTTTCCGGGGCCGCCCGCACCGAGCTTGAGAGCCAGCTGCAGCGCGCCGTCAAGGTGAGCGCCAAGGGCAAGCACGTGAAGTGCAAGATGGACTTGGAGCGCTGCCTCTTCTGGGACCCGGCCGGCAACCGCGTGCCGCGCCCCGCGGAGTTCGCGCAGGGGCCGCGCGCTTGTGGAGGCCCGGCACGTGTGGCTGATGGGCAGGCAGTGGGGCGTGCTCTTCGAGGTGCGCCACCTCATGCTGGAGCCCCTGGAGGCGCCGTGCTGCCCGTTCTAGGCCGCCTCCAGCAGCTCGGAGCTTGTGGCCCGCGAGGCGCCCACGTACAGGTGGCGCAGCGTGAGGTGGCAGGACTCCAGGTCCAGGCGGACGCGGTTGTGGAGGGTGAGGCCCTGGCAGCTGGCGTAGGTCACTGCGTGGCTCGGCCGGGTGGCCCGCAGCAGCTCCTGGTTCTTCAGCCGCATGCCGTTGTCCAGCCTCACTCCGTCCGGCTCCACTTCCGCCACGGCCACAAAGACCCCCTTGGGTATCTTTCCGCCGGCCCCGATGAGGCGCAGCCCCGGCCAAACTCTCATGCTCTGGGGGCGCACCATTGGTTGCTTGACAACACCCCAAATCTATGTGGATGACTTGTGTCTCCAACTCTAAGAGCTTTGAGGCCTCCGGCGCCAGGGCGCGGTTCGCCGCTGCGTTCACGGCCATGCGCTTGCTGTGGCTGATGACCAGCGTGGTGTCCGGCCACCCGGGCTTGGAGGGGTAGAGCTCCTTCAGCCTCGCCTTGGCCTGCTCCAGCGTGGGGCACGCCTCCTCGCCGAACCGCAGCCACTTCACGAAGTTGAAGATCCCGGGGTCGGAGCGCATGTTCTCCGTGAGCTCGTGCCTGTGCCCGCCGGCCAGGTCGCGGATCAGTTGGCTGTGCTCCAACGGCGCGCTGATGGGCCGCCCGGCCCAGGAGTCCAGCACGGCCGGCAGCTGCCGGAAGTCTCCCAGCAGCAGGAACTTCACGTCGGCGTTCAGCCCCACGCAGGCCAGGTCCGCCCCGAGCGCCATGTCCAGCTGCGTGATCTCCTCCACCACCAGCCAGTCCAGCTTTTGCGCGCACGTACCTGCGCACCCAGTGGTCGGCCGTCTGCGCCCCCAGGCCCAGGTTCTGCGCGGAGCAGTGCGTCTTGGACACCAGGTGCACCGCCTCGCCCTGCTCTCGCAGCCTCGCAACAATGGTGCGGGCCAGGTGCATCTTCCCGGTGCCCGGCAGGCCCGTGAGCAGCAGGGAGTTGCCCGCCAGGCAGTGGCCCACGGGGTCGTCCACCCCGTTCCACCTCCGTTGTTTGGGGCGCTCCGCCTCCATGCGCGGCGCCCGGCTGCTGCCCAGCAACGGCCTCGTCTCTTCTACGCGGTAGACGGGCGTGCCGTCCGGGTGGCGCAGCGCCTCCAGCGCCCGCAGCCTCTCCGTGAAGCGCTTCGGCAGCCGCTGCGTCAGCAGGCAGTCCGTCTTCACCTGCGCAAGGTAGCGCGGCGGCGCGTCCAGGATGCGCCGGGCCTTGGCCACCATGCAGTGCTCAAAGCCCAGGACCGCGTCATGGATGGGACGGTAGGTGCCGTTGCTCAGCAGCCTCCTGGCGTAGACGAAGTCCCACACCATGCCCCCCTCGTAGGCGAAGGCCTGAGAGAAGTCCGCGCCCGCGCCGTCCAGCTCGCTGCTGCTGCTGTGCTGCGCGCCCACAGGCCTATCATCGCGTTCACGCTGAGCTTGGCCATGTGCTCCTCGCCCTCGGGCCAGGCGGCGTCCATGCGCTCCAGTGCGCGCCGCAGCGTAGCCGCGTCCACGTGGCTCCGCGCGGAGATGCCCAACACGATGTGGTCCCAGCGGCAGACGCCCAGGTCCAGCATCGCGGCCAGCGAAACCTTCGGGTACCAGCCGGGCCCCACGTACGGCAACAGATTGAGGCAGGACTGCCTTGCGTCGCAGCAGCCCTCCACAAAGCCCAGGTCCGGCAGCACGCCGTCCACGGGCTCAACGCCGTCCGCCGGGCACAGGATAGGCAGGGGGAAGGGGGCGTTGGCCAGCCCGTTGCGCCTGCAGCGCACCACGTCCACGCCGACGTACAGAACGTCCTTCTGGCACGCCTGCGCCTCAAAGACAAGAGGAGGCAGCTTGGGGCTCCGGGCGTACTCCATGACACCGGGGGCCACGCGGCTCTCCAGGCTGGTGGGCTGCGCGCTCTCTCTCAGCGTCTTCTCGCTGTGGCAGTCGCCGCACAGCGCCTGCAGAGTCTGCGCGCTGCCCGCAAAGGCCTGCCTCACCGGCACCACGTGGTCCAGCTCGCAGGTGCCGGCCGTCAGCCCGCAGCCGCACAGCGCGCACTTGCCGTCCTGCGCGGCCAGGGTCTTCTGCCTCTCCGCCGCGCCGGGCGCTTCCCGCTTCGCCTTGAGCAGCTTCAAAAAAATCTCGTGCGCCAAGCCGGCCAGGCGCTGGCCCCGGTACTCCTGCCCCAGTGCCTCGCACCACCTCCGCAGCACCTCGTGCTCCTCCGGCAGCTCTCGGATCCTCGTGCCCCGCCTCAGCCTCAGCCCGCAGTACTGCGCCGGGCTGCTGATGGCCACCTTGGGGCTCTCGCCGACGGCCAGGAGCTGCCGCCTCGCCTCGCGCAGGTCCTCGCACCAGAACAGGCCCGGCTGCACGTCCGCGGCGTCAAAGCGCCTCCACTCTCCGATGGGCGGCAGGGTCTGCCTCGCCTCGCCCCTGTAGAGCACGCGCGCCGCCTGCCTCTCCAGCACCCGCTTCACGGCCCTGTACATGTAGCAGTGCCCGTCAAAGGCCAAGAAGCACACGGTGCGGCGCTCCTTCAGCGCCGGGTCGTAGCTGTCCACGAGGTCGCCCTGCGAGCTCAGCACGCGCATGGGGGCGTTGCGCCACACGCAGAACTCTCGCACCTCCTCTGCGGAGATGCCGAGGCGCCTCCAGTCGTGGCGCAGCATGGCGTCAAAGTCGGCGCACACCTCCACGCTCAGCAGCAGCTCGGCCAGCTGCCGGGGCACGCAGAGCGGCTTGTCCTCGAAGGCGCTGCAGCACGTCCGCCTCGCAGGGTAGCTGGAAGCTCACGCTCCTCAGGCCCCTCATGCGCTGGCGCAGGAGCGTCTCCACCTCGGTCCTGGAGTTCCTGTAGTGCGTGCTCTGGGTGCTGACCACCCAGTGCCCCTCAGGGTCGAGGAAGTAGGTCTCGTCCGAGAGCTGCAGGATGGGGCCGCCCGGGTCCAGCAAGGCCTCAACCTGCTTCCTGACCCGCTGCGCCACCTGCTCCTCCGTGAGGTGGGCCGGGTGCCTCGTCATGGCGCCGCCCAGCTCGTTCACCGGCAGCCAGTCCCTGCGCTCGTAGCCCGCCCCGGCGTTCCGCCCGCTGCGCCGCCTGCCCCGGATGATCGCCGGCACGTGGACCAGGTACTCGTAGTACTTGTCGCGGAAGAAGCCCTTGCCCAGCTTGGTCAGCCGGTGCTCTCCGCCCTGCAGGGAGCGCACGAGCTTCTTCTGCCCGCAGGATGTAGTCGTTGGGCCCCTCGCGGATGAGGGGCTGGTTGTAGTCAAAGTCCTTGCTGGGGGGCCGCAGGCCCAGGTGGGAGTAGTAGTGCTGGCCCGCCCGGGTCGGTTGCCCTCCCACGTGCGCCACGCGCATTGACGAAGACCATCACGCCTTCAGCATTGACTCCTGTTGGAAACGCAATGAGCGGCAGTCCTATCGTAAGCCCGCGCAGCCCTGGCCAAAGCCCTCCCAGCCGCAGGAGAACACACGCGCCATAGCCCAATGCACTATGAAAGCAGCGCAAGTGGGGGGGGTCGCCAGAGCCTGGTACGACCAGTCCCGCGTGTGCTGCGCATTGCCTTGTGCGTCTTCGCCCTGTCCCTTCCACTCCGCCTGCGGTCGCATCATCAATCACAATTTGCCTTTACTTGAGGACACGCACACTTCGCACTGTTGCAGCCGGTGCTATGAGTCCATGCAGCCCAATGTGGCCATGTATTGATGCCTTGCCCTGTGCATGAACGCACAACTCAGCTTTAGGAGGGCTGCGCAGTGCGCTCTGTGCATGTCTTTTTTGCATACTCACTGTCCTGTGTACGTATTAGCCTTGTTTGCTACCCATCGCCTTAAACGAGCCATCTGCACTGCGTTGGCCCTCCTTGCAACCGCTCCGCATGCAGCAGATGCAAAGAACAGCATGGCCTTGTTGTACTCCGCCCTAACATTGCGGACACATATTAGTTCTGCAATACACGGCCAGCACTCAGGTCAACACCTCAGATGCATCGCTAGTGCATTTGCCTCGATCCTGACCAGCACTGCAGTTAGGCTCGATGCCCTATCGCAACAAACAGTTTTGGGGGCGAGCATTTTCATTCTCCCCCGATGGCCTTTCCCATGAGATGGATGCAGACTGCCCTGCCCTATGCCCAGACCAGGGGTCAGGCCCTGCAGACGTACGGCTACTGCTTCTGACTTTATATCGCCAGGAGCGACTGCCAAGGCCCACCCAGAGCTTAGCTGGCTCTCAGGCAAGGATCACGGCAATCGGTCCAGGCCTTACCCAGTGCGCGCCTCTGTGAGCGATCTCCGCTTTCAACTGCGGAGCCACGCAGCACTGCCTTCTTGCCCTAGGCCTTCAATAGCAAATCAGAGACCAGGGTGCCCTGTGCCAGAGTGCATCCCACTGAGGTCCTGGGTAGACCCCCTGCCCAAGCCGCCCTGCAGGCCTTGGCCGCGCAGTCTAGCCTTGCAGTCTCACTTCAGCCAGGAACGCACGAATCAGATTCGATCCCTGCTCAGCCCACCACCTACAGTGTTGCCCTCACGCCGCGTGTTCGGCGCCAGGCCTACAATGCCCAGGCCGTGCGGCCCAATCCGTCCAGCTGAGCCCTCCTCCACTGCCCAGCTGCAGGCCACACTGAAGGACAAGTGTACGGCCGAATGGGTTTTGATACTCAAATCCTGCGCCGCTAGCAGTAAGCTAGCGCAAGCCCTGGAAGCCTCGCAGCACCCTCAGATTCTTGTTGAAGCATCACTGCGAAAATTTTCGGCGGGCACGCTGTCGCAGTACCTCCGTGCAATCCGCCTTTTTCTCACCTTTGTACATCAGTGCGTGGGGGACTTGCTGAGCCTTACCCTGGCCCACCTTTCGGACTTCATCGCAGGCTGCCATGTGTCCCAGGCAGAGGACCGCACAGCACTTAAATGCAGTGCCATCATGATGAGCAAGGCATTGTCTTGGTTTGCACGCATTGGGCAAATATCCAGCCTGTTAGACTTGATGAGCAGCCCCTTAATCAAATCTTTCGCATACAACCCCAAACCACACGATCGACGGGAGGCCTTGCCCTTGCCACTGGCCATTCTCGCAGCCTGGGAGGAACACATAGTGTCCCCCACCTGCACGCCCGCAGTGGGCCTGCTACTAGGTGCCCTGCTTTTGTGCGCCCATTGCAGCCTAAGATTTGGCGACATTCAAAGAATCAAGCCCTCCGCTCTTTCACTGTCTGCACAGGCACTTAGGGGCCTGTGTTGGGCCACCAAAACTACCTGCCAAGGACAGCCCTTCGCATGCTTGCCTTTCGGTTTCCGGGGTGAAGATATCAGCGCATCCTGGCTAGTGAAGTGGCTGGCCCTGCTGAGTCAAGCCCTTGACGCCACCCACTCCGAATGGGGAGACTCATTTGTGCCAGACTTCATTTTGCCCTGCATTAAATATGCCCCAGCCTTTCACGCCCGATGTCCTATTTGCAGGCACTCGTTTGCCTTCGCTGGGCCATACAGTTGCCGTGGAAATCGGAAGGAGGTCAGCTGGTTACCCAGCATGAGGCATCTTCGTTCACCCTTCACAGCCTTAAATGCGCCTTACTCAGTGCAGCTGCGCAGCTACGCCTGCCAGAAGACAGCAGAAGGCTTCAAGGTCACCATCGCCTTTCGTCCACACTGCTATACAGCAGGGACGACACCATAGAAGCCTTGTGGGTGCAGTCAGAGCTCAGCTCCGCCATACGCAGGGGCTGGAGACCACCTCGACCGATGGCTCGGGGGGGGCAGCGCCCAACCGTGGAACCGGCCTTTCAGGTCCCACAAGGCAGCCCTCCTAGCCACTTACCACTTCAGAGCCTCCCGACCAGCCTGACAAGATTCCTGTATCACAAGGAAGTGGACAATTTGCTATCTACAGCCCTGGATGCAGATGAGGAAGCTCTTGCCGTGGCAAGAGCCGCCTTGGAATCCTCAGAGGCCGAGTCCAGAGGAACCGGTGTGCTCGCCAACTCTCTCGCCCTGCACACAAGAGCCAACCCTTGCCGTCGACTCCATTGGTGTCCGCCTGGTGCCCTGGGGATCCGTGCATGCCGTGCAGTGCGCTCATAACAACTCAGTACAGACATCCTGTGGCTTGCGCCTCAAGCATTGCTCGTACCCGGTGCATCAGATTCACCCGGACATGCAGCTCTGCAAACGCAAGGCGTGTATGGCCGTGCTGTGCTAAAAATCAACGCTCATGCGCCGCATTGACTCACACAGCGCCACCAAACTGGGCAACTCAGCAGTAGCTGCCCGTCCGCGCGCGAGAGCAGCGCGTAGGCCCCGGGTCCGCGCCGCAAGTTCAGCACGACGGCTCCATCCGCCCCCGTGCGAGCCCGGGCGCCGCCGTCCGCGGCCTCCGTGATCTGTTGTCGTTGTCTTGCCCAACTTGCCATTCTTTTTTTACGGGTCCAGTTTTTTTTGGTTGGCCGCGCGCATTCTCCGGGGCATCTGTGCAAGTTACAGACGGGGAGAATAGCTTTTTACACGGTTTCCCGATTTCCTATTCTCCCCGGCCATACGGGCCGGAGTAATAGCTCGTTTTGCACGATTTTTGCATGGTTTTGGCATGACATGATTTTGCATCGTTTTCGCGTCGGTGTCCCGCGCGGTGTTTGTCTCTCGGGACGCCTATGCTGTGCGGCGATGCTGTGCGAGTCAAGTGCAATCCCAAATTGGCACTTTTAGACTTGTTCAGTGCAGACCACGTCGGATGTTTAGAAGCAAGGAAAAATGGTGTTGCTGAAATTGCGAATCTTCGTCTGCAGACTTCGGCCACACTCCTCCGGGCGGGCAGGTCAGGCACACAGTGTCGCTGAGGAGCAAAGGGGCCATAGCACAATGGCTAAGGCGTAGACTTCGAAGCCAAGTAGAGCAGGTTCGATTCCAGCCTGGCCCATGTAGATACTAACAAGGCAGCCAGCAGTTGTCCAAGTTCCTTGTCCAAGTTCGGCGGGGGAACTTGGACAAGTGGCTCTGGAAGAGGAAAACACGTGATAAAATTTGTCCAAGTTCCTTGTCCAAGTTCTTGTCCAAGTTCAGGTTCCTCCCCCGGAGGAGAATTCTCTTACCCCAATATTTTCTTCTTCTGGTTGTCTTGTTATTAAAAAGAGGAGCGCCCCGATTCCAGGCCCCTCCCGCCTGCACGATGACGGTCTCCGGCACGGGCGTCTCTGTGCTGGACTAAGGCCCGGTGTCCCTCTGCTTCATTTTTGATGCAGCGTGACACCGCTTTTGAATGCGCCACAAAAACGGCAAAAAAACGCCCCGGTGTCCCTCTTCACCATTTTTGGTGTTTAGTGACACCGCTTTTGAATGCGCCCAAAAAACAAGAAAAGAGGCCCGGTGTGAGCCGGTGTCCCTCTTCTTCATTTTTGAAGTTCAGTGACACCGCTTTTGAGCGCGCCCAAAAAACGAGAAAAAAGGCGGGGTGCCCCTCTTCTTCATTTTTGAAGGTGGCACCGCCAAAAAAACATGCAAAAATTGTTAGCACCACCTCATGGCGCGAAGACACGCACCAGCCACACCCACTAGTTGGCAAAGGCGCAGCTTCCGGAGGTGAAGCGGTTCGATTCTTGCCTGGTTCCTTTGAAGTTGACCCCGCACTAGTGCATTTTGAAGTGAACGCTGCAACACCTGGATGGTCTGGCTCATGGCGCATCATCCGAAGCAAGGAGCAAAGGTGCCTTCTCCCCAGTTGACGGTACACCAGTGCAAAATGAAGTGAACGCTGTGATGTCTTCATGCGGCGGTTCAGGCGGATGGATTCAAAGCAAGGAGCAAAGGTGCTGCCACGGTTCCAGAATCAGGTGGCTGTCCTTCAAATCGCTTCGGAACCAAATCACCTCGAGTCGAGTGGTTTTTTGCAGAAATTGCCGATCTGGCAACCCTAATATTTTCTTCTTCTGGTTGTCTTGTTATTAAAAAGAATAGTATAAGTATCCGAGCAGGAGCGCCCCGATTCCAGGCAGGACGCGATTCCGTGCGCCTCACCCCGGGCGGGAACCCGAACTTGGACAAGAACTTGGACAAGGAACTTGGACAAATTTTATCACGTGTTTCCCTCTTGCAGAGCCACTTGTCCAAGTTCCCCGGGCGAACTTGGACAAGGAACTTGGACAACTGCGGGCTGCCGTGTTACAAGCTCTCTCAGTGTTACGCCCCGATTCCAGGCAGGCCCCGATTCCACAACTTGGCCCAGGGCGGGAACCCGAACTTGGACAAGAACTTGGACAAGGAACTTGGACAAATTTTATCACGTGTTTTCCTCTTGCAGAGCCACTTGTCCAAGTTCGCCCGGGGAACTTGGACAAGGAACTTGGACAACCGCAGGCTGCCTTGGTTTTATCTACGTGGGCCCACCGAGCCTCCTGCCGAGTCCTACATGAGTCCTACATGCGTCCTACATGAGTCAACAATGCCCGGCATCAAAGCCATGCCAGCCCGCCGAATCATACGAATCATCATACGGATCATACGGTAGAAGCCACGCCAACTTTGCGCCAAAAGGGGTCCAATCAAGGTTCCCTGAACGCAGGCCTGAATGCCTCAAAAACCAGTTCTTGTCAGTCGGCCCGCCGCGTTGCCGCTGCCCTGCGGCGCCGGCAGCGCCAGGTTGAGCAGGGTCTCCCGGCCCTCCGTGCTGCGGACGGTCATGGAGTCCACGGCCCCCAGCTGCTGCACGTCGCCGTACTGAGGGTTGAAGCTCCTCGCCGCGTTCGTCGGTGCTCGGAAGGCGCCCGCGTCCTCCACCGCCTTCACGCGCCGGTCGGTGAGGTCCTTGTTGTGCTGGAACTTGTCGGCGTTGTCTTGGAGGACCCTGAACTCTGTGGCCGGCTGCTTCTCCACGTCCTCGGGCGCGCCGTACACCGTCTCGTGGGGCCGCGCGTTGTAGGCCCCGGCCGCCCGCTGAAAGTGGTCGCTCCACTGCCCGCCCTTGCGCGCCACCCTCGTGGCCAGGTCCTTCTTGAGGGTCTGGATGCCCCGGTCCACCACGGCCGGTGCGTTGCGGTCCTCGGGCCGCTTCGTCCGGTGCACGGCTTCGGGCAGCTCCCGGTCCAGCGTGGCGAACTCGTTGCCCAGGTCCGTCGTGACCACGAAGTTCCCGTCGTCCCCCCGTCAGCTCCTTTGCGGCGCGCCTGGTGGCGCGGCCCACCGTCTCGGCGTTCTTGTTCTGCAGAGGTTCCACGGCGGCCTCGCGGGTGAAGACGTCCATCACCACCAGGCCGTACTTCGTCTTCCCCCGCGTGTTCTGGCTGAAGTCGATGAGGTCGGCCTGCAGCCGGTCGTTCGGCCCCTCGGCGGCCGACTTGCCCAGCGCGCGCGGCCGGGGCGCCTGCACCTGCCGGCCACGTCGGCCTTCAGCGCCTCGAAGGCCATGGCCTGCGTCACGTCGAGGTCGCGCTGCCTCGCAAGTCGGTACAGCTTCCGCGGGTCCCGCACGTTGAAGTCGTCGGCCAGGTCCCTCAGCGCCTCCATGTTTACTTGTTCTTCGGCCCCCGCTGCGCCTGCCAGGCTTCAAGTGCGTCCAGCCGGGCCTGGAAGCCCTTGCACACCCCCCACAGCACGCTGGTGAGGCGCGAGTAGTCGAGCGTGACCATCTCCGTGCCGTCGCTCCACCGCGTGGTCCCCGTCAAATTCTTCCACTTCGTTCCTGCGAAGTCGTCCGAGGCGAAGCCCAGCCTTAGGTCCCCGTTCATGTCCGGGCGCTTGTACTGCTTGGCCTCCACGGAGTCAAACAGCTGCATGAGCTCCGTCACGTCGGCCTTGGCAATCTCCGTCTTCACCCGGCTGTCGGACAAGTCCGTGAAGCTCGTGTTGCAGACCACGCCCGTGTTGCCTGCGATCACCAGGCAGCCGGGGTTCCTCTGGTTCGTGGTCAAGGACAGCTGCGTGGAGAGGCTCTTCGTCTGCACCAGCGCCTCGTCGTTGATCATGATGAGCTCGCACTGGTGCGCCCCGCCGTCCCGCTCCAGGAAGACCCGAGCGCTCTGGTTGCCCAGCAGCCGCAGCTCCGGGCCGCTGTCGGGGGCCGCGCTGTTGTTGGACACTTGCAGCTTGCTCCAGCCCGCCCAGTTCTTCGTCCAGAAGAGATCGTCCGAGAAGTCGGAGGTGTTGGTCACGGTGAGCGTGTTGGAGGCGAAGAGCTGCGGCGCGGAGACCGTGCCCGAGCTCGTCACGTCGCCGCACACCACGCTGCCCGTCGACACTCCGCCGCTCGTGGCCGTGAAGGTGCAGTCCAGGCTCTCGCAGTCCAGCGGTCCCACGGAGGCGCCCCGGTGATGGTCAGCGTGGCGCCCGTGAGTGCCCTGCGAAGCTTGCCGCCGTCGCTGCGCCGGAGGCCGTCAGCGTGCCCGTGGACACGTCGCCCACCGTGGTGAAGTTCCCTGCGTTGGCCGTGTTGATGGTGAGAGTGCTGCCGGTGATTCCGGTGGCCGAGCTCAGCAGGCCCACGCTGGCCGCCCCCGTGATGCTCAGCGAGCTGCCCGACACGGCGCCTGTGGACGACAGCGTGGCTCCGGCGACGGTGCCGGTGGCTGTGAGCGCTGCGCAGGAAATGGCGCCCGAGGCGTCCACGCCCGTCGTGAAAACGTCCGTGCAGTTCACGTCGTTGCACAGCAGCTGGTCGCAGCCCACGTTGCCCTGCGCGGTGAGCCCGTCCAGCGTGGCCGAGCCCGTGAGGGCCAGCGAGTCCGCCAGCAGGTCCGTCACGGAGACCGAGTCTCCCTCGAAGGCGCTGGCCCTGATCTGCATGCTGTACAGGTCCAGCGTGCCCGCCGACTGCTGCACCAGGCCGGGGATAGACCCGCCGAAGGCTCCGAAGTGCAGCTTCGCGATTCCGCCCGGCGGCACCGAGAAGTCCAGGCGCGCCGTGCTCCAGACGCCCTGCGAGGCCGTGCCGAGGAAGGTGCCGGTGACGCCCACGTAGTCGTTGTCGGCCGCGCTGACACATCACCAAGTTGGAGGCCGTGCCCAGCCGGTACCGGCAGCCGAAGGAGTAGCGTCTCCCCGGCGTCAGCGTGTAGGTGCGCGCAATGTTCCAGGCGAAGGCGCTCAGGGTCATGGCGTAGCCCTCCAGCTGGAAGCCTCCCACCGCGAAGCTGGCCGAGGCCACGGAGCTCTGGCTGTTGGAGCGCACCAGCAAATTTCCTAGCGTGGTGAGCGTGGGTTCCAGCAGCACCTCGCCCAGGGTGGCCAGCGTGACGTCGTCCGCCCCTCCGTCGAGGAACTCGTGCTTCAGCAGCAGCGCCGAGGCCGCCGTGTCCTCCTCCTCCTCCGTGTTGCCGGCCTCCAGGGTTGCGTCCAGGATCTGGAGGCCGTAGACGTCCACCGTTCCTGCCGTCTGGTTGGGCAGGCCCGGCGCCTGGAAGTGCGCCCCGAAGTGCAGCTTCGCAACTCCGTTTGGCGGCACGGTGAAGTACATCTTGGCCGTGCTCCAGGCGCCCTGGTCTCCCGCGAAGCTGCCGTACAATGGGTCGTAGACGTTGTCTGCCTCGGACACGTACACCACGAAGTTGGAGGCCGTACCGAGCCGGTACCGGCAGGCGAAGAGGGGACCACGCTGCAGCCGCTGCTGGGGCGGACCGTCCAGTTTGACAGCGAGACGTCCGTGGGGCCCAGGATCTGCTCTCCTATGGCGGCCACCACCTCGTCGGCCCCTCCGTCGTCCGGAAAGCGCACGGCTATTTGCAGGGCCGAGGCTGCCTCCGTGACTCCGAGCTTGCCGGCGAGGAGGCCGTCTACTTGTGCAATGGTGTAGTAGCTGAGCAGCGTGGCGGCGATGCTCGAGGCCGTTGCCGTGTCCTGGTCTGCGGCCGAGCGGTACGTGAAAACATCCTGGTCCGGGCCCGTCCGGTAGGCCAGCAGCGCGCCCGTGATGGCGGCCTGCGTCTGCGTGTCCTGCACGCTCGCCGTGCGGTAGTCTCCCAACAGCGCGTCTACCTGCGCCGCGGTGTAGTAGGCCAGCAGCGCGGCCGTGATGGCGCTGGTCGTCTCCGTGTCCTGCGCCGTTCCGGTTCGGTAGTCGGCCAACAGAGTGTCCACTTGTGAGGCGGTGTAGTAGGCCAGCAGCGCAGCCGCGAGGGCCGCGTCCGCCGCTGCGACGGAGTAGCAGTCTGCCGTGATGCTCAGCGTGTCGTCGCCGTTGGCCAGCGCAGCAGAGAGAGGAGCCTCCAGATGCAGGTTGCGACCGACGTTGCTTCCGCGAAGGAGCTCCCAAGTTGTGAAGCCCGCCCAGGCCGGCGCGTTAACAACTCCGCCTCCGGGAAGCTGCAGGGCGGCGAGCTCCGCGAGGATTGCGTCGAGGGCGCTCTGGAGCGTGGTCTCGCTGGCCGAGAGCGCGGCGTTCGTGGCGTATGAGGCCAGCAGCGTCGCGTCGGCCTTGGCCCCCTGGAGCGCCGCGATGCCGGCGTCCCGGCTAGCAAGCTGCGCTGCGACGAAGGCCTCGGTGGCGAGACCCAGCAGGGCATTTGCTATCTTGGTGTCTACCTCCAGCGGCGTGTCCAACCCGTCCACCGTGGAGAGCAGGGAGGCCAGCGCGCTTGCGTCCGCCTAGGGCGGCGTCCAGGGCTGCCGTGGTGACGGCGTCCAGGAGAGCGGCCGCTATCTTAGAGTCCACCTCGGAGGAAGTGTCCACGGCCGACTGCAGGGCGTACGCGGTCAGCGCGCTGGCGTCCGCCTTGGAGGCCTGCAGCCCCGAGATGGAGGCGTCTCTGCTTGCGAGCTCGGAGGCCAGCGCCGCGGCGGTGACGGCCCCCAGGAGAGCGTTGGCCACCTTGGTGTCCACCTCCAGCGGCGTGATCCTCGCCGCTTTGTCTAGGGAGTGCTGGTCCACCACCGTCTTGAGGCCGTAGTTGGCGGCCACCGTGGCCAGCGTGGCGTTGTTGGCCGAGGCGATGGAACCGTACATGGCCGCCGTGGTGCTGTAGTTGGACAGCTTCAGGTCCACGCCGTCCGGGGTGCTCTTGGTGGCCACCACGCCCTCCAGCACGTCGAAGGCCGACTGGTCTGCCTTGTTGGAGAGGCCCGTGGTCAGCGAGCTCTGCAGCGCGGCGATGCTGCTTCCGTGCGCGGCCACCTGCCCGTCCGTGGTGGCCAGGGCCGCCGCCGTGGCCAGGGGCGCAATCGCCGGCGCCAGCGCGCTGCTGTTCAGCTTTGAGGCCAGCTCTGCGGTGACTCTGTCGTCCAGGGACTGGATGGCTGCCGCGTTGTTGCCGGAGGCTGCCGTGTTCACCGCCAGGTCCGTTACTTGCGCGTAAGGCGTGAGAGCCAGGGCCAGCTGCCCTGCGGTGACGTGCGTGCCGTCAGTCACCTCTCCGTTGTCCAGGACCTCCGGGATGTTGCCGGTGACAGGTCCTTCAAACATGTTGACATATGTTTTCGCCGACGCCTTTAGTCCAAGGAGCTAAGCGCTTCTTACTCCGCACGGGGCTCGATTCCTGCCGCGAGCGCAGTTGAGTACCATTCAGTATGCCAGCAGTACGGCATCCTGTATTGGGCACAGGATTGAGTGGAGCAATCCTGCGTTGGCCACAGGATTGAGAGCAATCCTGCGTTGGCCACAGGATTGAGAGCAATCCTGCGTTGGCCACAGGATTGAGTGGAGCAATCCTGCGTTGGCCACAGGATTGAGTGGAGCAATCCTGCGTTGGCCGCAGGATTGAGTGGAGCAATCCTGCGTTGGCCGCAGGATTGAGTGGAGCAAGTTGGCCACAGGATTGAGAACGCGGCGCAGCGGATGCTCCGATGCCGGGCAGGTGGCGCGCCAGGGTGGAGGCTCCAATTCCGGGCAGGTGGCGCGGCCGGGAGGCTTCTATGCCAGCGGGTGGCGCACCCGGAGTGCCAAACCGCCACGGCGGGCTGGCGCGGCTCCGATGCCGGGCAGGTGCAGGGAGGCTTCGATGCCAGGCTGGCTCCAGATATATAATAACAAGGCAGCCTGCAGTTGTCCAAGTTCCTTGTCCAAGTTCGGCGGGGGAACTTGGACAAGTGGCTCTGCAAGAGATAAAATTTGTCCAAGTTCCTTGTCCAAGTTCTTGTCCAAGTTCAGGTTCCTCCCCCGGAGGAGAATCCCTAATATTTTCTTCTTCTGGTTGTCTTGTTATTAAAAAGAGAAGCGCCCCGGGCGGCCCCCTCCCGCCTGGGCCCACGCAGACAATAACAAGGCAGCCAGCAGTTGTCCAAGTTCCTTGTCCAAGTTCGGCGGGGGAACTTGGACAAGTGGCTTTGCAAGAGGAAAACACGTGATAAAATTTGTCCAAGTTCCTTGTCCAAGTTCTTGTCCAAGTTCAGGTTCCCCCCACAAACTTAGACAGCCCTTGTTGTTTTGAAGTGCACTAGTGCAATTTGAAGTGAACGCTGCAACACCTGGATTGTCTGGCTCATGCCGCATCAGCCAAAGCAAGGAGCAAAGGTGCCTTCTCCCCAGTTGACGGTACACTAGTGCAAATTGAAGTGAACGCTGTGATACCTGTACGCGGCGGTTCAGGCGGATGGATTCAAACCAAGGAGCAAAGGTGCTGCCACGGTTCCAGAATCAGGTGGCTGTCCTTCAAATCGCTTCGGAACCAAATCACCGCAGAAATTGCCGATCTGGCAACCCTAATATTTTCTTCTTCTGGTTGTCTTGTTATTGAAAAGAATAGTATAAGTATCCGAGCGCCCCGATTCCAGGCAGGACGCGATTCCGTGCGCCTCACCCCGGGCGGGAACCCGAACTTGGACAAGAACTTGGACAAGGAACTTGGACAAATTTTATCACGTGTTTTCCTCTTGCAGAGCCACTTGTCCAAGTTCGCCCGGGGAATTGGCGCGCAGAGCCGCACTTGGACAAGGATAACTTGGACAAGTTTTATCACGTGTTTTCCTCTTGCAGAGCCACTTGTCCAAGTTCGCCCGGAGAACTTGGACAAGGAACTTGGACAACTGCGGGCTGCCGTGTTACAAGCTCTCTCAGTGTTACGCCCCGATTCCAGGCAGGCCCCGACTCCGCAAATTGGCCCAGGGCGGAAACCCGAACTTGGACAAGAACTTGGACAAGGAACTTGGACAAGTTCCTCTTGCAGAGCCACTTGTCCAAGTTCGCCCGGGGAACTTGAACAAGGAACTTGGACAACTGCGGGCTGCCGTGTTACAAGCTCTCTTAGTATTACGCCCCGATTCCAGGCAGGCCCCGATTCCACAACCTTTGGCCCAGGGCGGGAACAC
>CAUJNA010002398.1:0-35095 GCA_963377175.1 Effrenium voratum | reverse complement strand
TTTTTTTCCAGGCCCACCCTGAGCACAGCAGACTTTGTCTCTTGAACAGTGCCACGCACAAAAACTGCAAACGTGTTTTTTCCTACAACAAGTCCCTGCGCGCGTGCAGTTTTCTTTGCTTATAAGTCCACCGGGCGGACTTAGTAACTCCCCACTGCCCAGATAGTAAGTCCTTCAGTTCTGAGTTATAAGTCAGCCGCTGCAGACTTGTAAGTCATGCCTGTAACTGACTTGGCGTGGACTTGCGCAAGTCCTCCAACTAGGTCATAAGTGTCTCAGCATGTTGGCCAAGTCTGCTATATACATAGCAACACCGGCGACCATCCAAGTGGGGTTTGCGCCAAGCTTCGCCGCCCCAGCCCGCGTCAGCGAGGCGTGAAAACCTTTGTCGCGCCGCTCGCTCAGCTGCTCCAGCGCAAAGGGCCGCTTGGCCAGCTTGAAGAGGAAGTGGCGCGCGAACTGGCGCAGAGGTCGCGGACTTCGGCTGCTCGCCCCCGCGCCCCGTAGAAGGTCCAGAACGGGCAGGAGACCACGCGCCCTCGCTGAGCCGCCGGCCGTGCGTCTGTCCGCAGCTGTCGCGGCTCAGCCGGCCAAGCTTCGCCGGCGGCCGCCGCCTCCAGGAGTTGGAGGCGGACGGGCGCCGTCTTGAGAGACTCGGCCGCCGTGGGGTCGTTGCCCGCCTGGCGCGTGGTCAAATTGGCGCACTCCACCGCGCCGCGGCAGACGCCGCGGGCGTAGCAGTCCGTGGTCAGCCGCTTGGCCACCCTCGCCCCGATGTAGCCGGCGGGCTTGTCCTTCAAGTCTTCGCCGAGCTCCCGATGGCCGCGCTGCCACTCCTTGAGCTCTTGCACGGCGATGGGCAGCCGCTTGTTCATGTAGTCGCAGCCGTAGCCAGCTTGGGCGGCCTGCGCGACGCGAGAGCAAACAGAGCCGGGCAAAACCGCGGCCACTTCCCGCCCGGCCTGGGTCCTCTGCGCTTCTCGGACGAGCAGCTTGACGTCGCCGTCGCCGACGCAGGTCTCCTCCTGGCAGAGCGCGTCGTCGTGGGTCTCCTTCGTCACGGGGAACCGATAAGGCGCTTGGAGGTCGCCGTTGCAGCGCAGCGCCGCCAGCAGCGCCGGGCGGTTGCCGTTGAGGTTCGGGTCGTTGACCGGGCCCCACTGCAGGCCCAAAGAACTCCGCTTGCCCTTGACGGGCAGGTCCAGCTGCTCGGCCAAGCCGCGGCAGACCAGAGCCGTTCGGCCCAGAATCAACTGGCTGTTGCGGGGGAAACCGCTCTTGCACCTCGTCGGATCCTTGGGGTCGCGGCAGTGGGCCAGGGGCCGCCGCTCGCCGCCTGGGCCGGCAGAAAGATGCACATGATGTTGCTTGCGCTGCTGCAGCTGCTCCACGTCCTCCGCCAAGTATCGCCGCGTCCACTCCTCGGGCCGCAGCCGGCGGCTCGCCTGGTAGGCCGGCCGGCTCAACATCAAGGCGCAGTCTTTGTACTCCGGCCACTCCTCCTCCGCGGCGGCCCGATCGCGCTCCCAGCCGTCCGGGTCGCAGTAGACGGAGCGCCGGACATGGGCAGTGTAGGAAGCATACCTTTGCAGCAAGTTCGGAGCTCGGGCTTACCCAAGTCAAGGAGGCCGGCCAGCGACCCGCGCTGATGGCGGCACTGGACGAACACTTGCATGCGGGCGTGGAGGGCTCCGCTCTTTTGACACTCGATGGAGCCAAACACCGCGTCAACTCTGCCCAGCACGCCGCCGCCGGCCACGGCGTTGCTCCCGAACGCGTCGCTGCAAGGCTGCCCCGAAGTCGCGCAGTTCGGGCAGCGCGGGCAGAACCTGACCCCCAAGAGGTGGCGCAGCGTCAGGAGCACCAGCGTCCTGGGGCCGGAAGTCGAAGCAGCGCGGTTTCTCCCCCCCCCTTTTGCGCCGAAAGTCCTGAAGCCCTCCGCGCAAGCCAGCGGGTCCCTGGCCAGCAGCGCGCGCCTGTCCTCGTAGTTCGGCAGGTTCTCCGCCAAGGCCTCGGGGCTCAGCCGGCAGAACTCTTCGTCCAGCGCCGGCAGGCCGCCGTCCTGGAACTTCTTCGCGCCATCGAAGCCAAGCCAAACCAGCCAGAAAGCCAGCCAGGAGCCAAACCAAACCAGCCAGAAAGCCAGCCAAGCCAAACCAAACCAGCCAGAAAGCCAGCCAGGAGCCAAACCAAACCAGCCAGGAGCCAAACCAAACCAGCCAGAAAGCCAGCCAGGAGCCAAACCAAACCAGCCAGAAAGCCAGCCAGAAGCCAAACCAAACCAGCCAGAAAGCCAGCCAGGAGCCAAGCCAAGCCAGCCAGAAGCCAACCAAAAAAGCCAGCCAGGGTTTCCTTTGAGGGCGCTCGCCTTGCAGAAACAAAGGCAGCTGCTGGGCATTTTGCCAAACCGCATATCTAGGGGTCATTATTGTGCAGCCACACGCCTGCACGCAGCGTTTTAGACTTCGAATCCTTCGCAGGACGAGGTCAAATGCTGGACGGACGAGTGCCAGGAGCCTCTCAGGTAGAATAGAATCCTTTTGGGAAACCCCCTCTAAAGAGAGAGGTGCTATGTTCTGTGTTCGCGCTTTCGCGCGGCGCAGTCTGCAGCTGTCGCTGCAGTTCGCGCAGTTCGCTGCTCCGGGCTGCGCATTATGGATCCAATGTTGCGCCATTGTTGCTTCAAGGCGATTCATTATTGTCTCAACAATGCCTCTTCTTCTTTTCCTATGAGTTTCCTATGGGTTTCCTATGGGTTTCCTGTAAGATTCCTATAGGTTCCTATAGGTTCCTATAAGGGCCCAAAAAAACTCCGAGCTCCGAGCCCCCAGCCACGCCACCTGCCTGGCATTGAAGCCTCCACCCTGGCGCACCACCTGCCCGGCATAGAAGCCTCCAGCCTGCCGAGCCTGCGCCAAGGTCGGGATTCTTCCACCGAGGTCGGAATTCCGACTTCGCTTTTTTGCCCGAAAAGCCCATCACCGGGCCAGAGCCGAAGGTGTGTCAGCGATGCCGTCCTCGCGGGTGCCACTGACATAGTGTTTTTTCACCATTCACACGCCCAGCCGTCAATCCTGGCGTGGGCACAGGATTGCCCCGCTCAATCCTGGCGTGGGCACAGGATTGCCCCACTCAATCCTGGCGTGGGCACAGGATTGCTCCACTCAATCCTGGCGCGGGCACAGGATTGCCCCGGTGTCTCCCTGAAAACTCGGGAAGCGCGTCTGTACACAAAGACGCACTCCCGGACTCGCCGCCCGGATTGCCCGGAAAAAAAAACTGTGTCAGCGCCCTGCTGTATAGCAGTGCGCTGACATACTCGCCGCCCGGCTTCCCGGCTTCAAATTTGGGAAGTAACGCAAAGGGAATGGGGAAGATCAAGCTGTTTCCTACGACAGAGTATAGCAGTAAGCAGCCCTCTGACCCCGTGGTGCCCCTGGTGCCATGCACGGGCATCTTCCTCGGGCCATCAAAATCGGGCAAAACCGTGGCTCTGATCAGCCTGATTCTGAAACATTCGCGGCGTCTTTGAGAGAATTTACATCTTCAGCCCGAGTGTCAACATAGACGACGGCTGGATACCCGTCAAGAAGTACATTGAGGGGGACCTGGGGGTGAACACAGAGCGGGAGCAGACGTATTGGGACGAGTGGGACGAGGCGGCGCTGCGGCGCATCATCCAGCAGCAGCGCAAGATCACGGAGGCGTCCAAGAAGTTGGAAATGAAGAAACTGTAACAGGTGCTTGTAGTCATCGACGACTTTGCTGACACGCCGCAGTTGCACAAGCCTCACGGCGCCCTGGACACTCTCTTCATCAGGGGCCGGCACATGCAGTTAAGCACCTGGGTGAGCTCGCAGAAGCTGCGGCTCATCAGCGCAGCGGTGCGGGTGAACATGCAATTCCTCTGCTGCTGGAGGCTGCGCAACCAGCACGAGCTGGACGCCGTTATTGAGGAGCTGAGCGCCCTGCTGCCGAAGGAGCAGCTGTACCGGCTGTACGAGCAGGCGACGCGGGAACCCTACAGTTTCCTTTTGTCTACTACCTGAAGCCGAGGAATGAAATGTTCTACAAGCGCTTTGAAGAGCGCTTCGCACTTGAAAAAGACGCCGATGGGGGCGGCGCTCAGCTTCCTGGGCCAGAAGCTGTTCGCCAGCTCCACGCTGATCAACGCGAAGTGTGAAAACATCTCCTGCTGCACCTCCGTCGCAGCCGTCCAGCCGCCCGTCGTCCGCCGGACGGGCGGGTTCCTAAAGAAAAGGATGACCACTATCTACGTGGACAGCCGCCAGAGAGTGGCCGGCTCGGACAGCGACTTTGAGGTAGACCTGGGAGAGTCCCTGCACTTGCAGAGCGACGCCCGGCTCGCCGTCTACAAGATCCGCCTGGCCGACAGCTTTTTGTCCACGGACCGGGGCCGCTACCTCTACTGGGTTGACGCCGCGCTGGGCACGCTGAACTGGGCGTTGTTGCCCGAGGGCGCGTACACTGGCGCACGGTTGGCCGCCTGGATCAGCTCCAACTTTGCCAACCGCCACCTATAGCGAGACCACGAACAGCCTGAGCGTAGCCTACGACGGCAACAGGCTCATTCTGAACGACCTGGAGCTACGCCAGCAATTCCCTGATGCCGCGGACTACCCTGCTGCGCCGCCCGCCTCTCCCACCAAGCCCTTCAGCGTGGACCACATGCTGGGCCCGAGCTTCGTCTCCGGCGGGCAGGTCTTTGAGTTCGTCCGCATGATGGCGCACAACGAGGTCTACCTGCGCTGCGCCCAGCTGGCCAACGCCAGCAGAGTGCTGGGCACCCTGGGCGACGACATCCTCTCCAAGATCACGCTGAAGAGCGGAGTGGGTACCATTGTGGAGACGGGCTCAGACGACGGGCACTTCATGGCCCTCAGGGGCCCGGTTACCCTGAGGCACATGCGCTTCCGCCTGACCGACCTGGACGGCAACGTCGTCCGGCTTCGCGGGTTGTCGTTCGTGTTATATCTTGACCACGTATAATTAAATGGAGCCGACCGAACAAGAGGCGGAGGCGCAAGAGGTGCAAGAGGCGCCACACGCTGCGCCACACGCTGCGCCGGCACCGGAACCGAAACGGCGGGGCAGGCCCCCTGGGAGCAAGAACAAACCTAAGCAGGACGTGCCTACTGAGCCGGCTGCTCCAGCGCAAGCCAAAGCCGCCCCCGGTTGAGGCGCCGGCGGAGGCACCGGCAGAGGCACCGGCGGAGGCAGCGCGCCCTGCGCATGCTGGAGAGGCAGTCCGCTTATGACCGGCTGACCACAGGCGCAAGTGTACTGGTATAAAAGCCTGATGTCCATAGAGCCCCGCAACGAGCCGCGGATGCTCCGGTGGTTCCGCAAGACGTACCCCAGTTACAACTTGCAGCCGCTGCTGCTGAAGCGCTACCGAGAACTGGAGGAGGCGCGGGCCTTCCTAGGCGAGCGCAGGCAGGCGCAGGAGGGGCAGCGGCACCTGGACGACGTGAGCCGGCTGACGGAGGCCGTGCACCGCCAGGTACCCCAGCTGCGCGACGCGCGGGCCGAGCGCCGGGGCGTGGAACGGGCGGCGGGCGAAGTTGCGCAACAGTAAATGAAGACGCTCCGGGCGCACGGCTTCAACCAGCGCCCGCGCTTTGAGCAGGTGGTGGGCTACCTTGAGCGGAATGAGCCGCTGCCCCTGGACCAGCCGGACCGCAAGGCCACATCGTTCACTTCTATTTGGACGATTTTGTACAGTCCAGCGAGGACCCCAACCCTCGGCCCCTGCAGCGCACGCCCCTGCAGGCAATTCCCGAGGACGGCTTTCGCACTCCCGCAGAGGCCACGGACGAGGATGTGCGCCTTGCGCGGAGGTACCAAGGGTACGGCGGAACCCGCTTTGTTGAGGATGACCTGGCGGGAGACCCCGAGGCCGGCGCGCTGGCCAGCAACGGGCAGGGGCCGCCCTCCATAACGGACCGTCTGCGCAGCACTGCAGACGGCGCGCAGGCGGCAGCGGACCTCATAGGCGCAGGGGCAGCGGGACTTGCAGCCGCGCAGGCTTTCCGCTCTCAGCTGCCCCAGGACGCAGCTGAGTACGTGCGCCTGAACGTGCTGCCCCGTCCGGGCCAGGCGCAGCCGCCTCCGCAGATCATAGGTCGGCCCAGTGACGTGGAGCGCCTCCTGGATGAGGCGGGGCAGCGCGCGCAGGAGGTGGAGCGTGGCGCGGCGCAGGCCGTTGAGGAGACGGCGGCCGTGGCTGCGGAGGAGGGCGAGGTTGCCGTTGCCGCCGAGGGCGTGGGCGGAGCCTTTGGGTACCGGGGGGGCCTGGCGGAAGGAGCGGCAGCCCTCGCGCCCACCGCGGGCGAGGTTGCTGGAACGTTGGCTGGCGTGGCGGGAGTTGGCGCGGCGGCAACGGCGGGGCTGGCCGTGGGCATTGCAGGCGGCGCAGCCTACGGCCTGGCCCGCGGCACGGGCTGGGTGCTGGAGAACACGCTCTTCCGGCCCCAGCAGGGCAGCGAGGACGCGGCCGTGCAGGACGTCCGGTCCGCCAACAACAAGAATGACGCCACTCAGCCTCAGCACTTCACGCTGCGCTCAGGCAGCAGCACTTCAGGCAGCCCCGCAAGCAGCCGCGCCTCCTCGCAGTCCGGCTTCCGCGTGCAGGCGCAGTCCAACAACACGCCGCGCCTTCTCCTGGGGCCTGAACCCCGTGGCTCTGCCCCAGTCCCAGAGCTCGCGGGCGAGCTCCAGTTCCGGGCAGTCACGCCGGAGCCTGCCTCCGCCCAGCTTTGACCAGCTGGCGCGAGACATTGAGGCTGCTTAAAAAATGCACGCTTTTGCGCTGCAAAATGCTATTAGTCTAGGCCGTATATGAATATACACCCTGGACTAATAGCTTTTTTTGCGCGGTTTTGGGCCACAAAAACGCTATTCTTCTCGTCCGTACATCTATGTACGCACTAGAAGAATAGTTTTCCTTCGCCGTACGAGTCAAAATGCGTGTATATAAACAAGCATGGAGGTAGTCACCGCCGGAGCCCAGGATGAGCTGACGCAGAGCCTGGACTACAAGCTGAAAACAAGCAACACAAGCTACGTGACGGCGCGGCATGACGTGCAGTACTTCCCCAGCTCGCTGAGTTCCTTCTCCCCCACAACCTCTAGGGTCTGCCGCATCCCGCTGACAAGCGGCACGTCCTTCATCGACCCCGAGTCCATCAAGATCGCCTTCCGCGTCAGGAACACGGACGGCACCAACCCGCTGGCCCGGCCACGCCCAACCCCGCCTGCTTCGTCCAGCGCGTCCAGGTCTTCGCCAACGGCCAGCGCTGCGACGACATCAACTACTACGGCCGCACCGTGGCCGTGCACGACCTGCTGAAGGGCAGAGAGTACAACCGCAACAAGGCCATGGATGGTTTCGACGAAGTGGACGACCCGCGCATCGCCCGCGCGGTGCACCAGGGCGGCTACGCGGACGTGCTGCTGCGCCCCACCATGGTGGGCATCCTGCGCTGCGGGAAGATGCTGCCGCCGCTGCTGAACCTGGTGATAGAAATTGAGTTTGCGGACGCCACAACTGCGCTGTGGTCCGAGAACGCCGGGGCGCACCCGGCGGGGGCCACGCTGAGCACCGACTTCGAGATCCAGAACGTCCGAGTTCTGGCCTCCCAGGTCGTCCTGGACTCTGCGCTGGTGGAGTCCTTCAACCGCGTGCTCCTCTCAGGAATGTCCCTGGTGTTCAGCTACCCCACGGTGCACACGCAGCAGTCCAGCGTCCCGAACGGCGTGGCGGAGCACAACGTCACCGTGGCGCGCGCCTTCACGAAACTCATGGGCGCGTTTGTGACTTTTTGGGACAACGACGCGGGCTCCAAGATCCACTTGCTGGCCAACCCGCCCCATCGGCGCGGCCAGGCAGGAGGACAGCCTCCTGGAGTCTCAGATGCAGCTGGGCAGCCTGCAGTACCCTCACAACCCCATGAAGGGAGCCTCGGAGCTCTTCCACTTCCTCTCCGTCCTCGCGGGCACCTACGACGACACGGTGCGCAACATCGACATCGGCCGCGTGGGCTACCTGCGCCACAGCTTCATTGCCGGCTTTCCCACCGAGCGCGTGCCCAAGATGCCGCTGAGTGGTGTCAGCACCCGCTCGGCGACCTTGCCCGGTTCACCTTCAAGGGCCTGGACGGCACGATGACGGACCTGTTCATTCATTTGGTGGCCTACCAGCTGGTGACGCTCTCCGGCACGGGCGTCTCTGTGCTTGACTAAAAAAAGGCCCGGTGCCGCTCTGCTTCATTTTTGATGCAGCGTGGCACCGCATTTGAAGTTGAGGAAAAACGGCAAAAAAAGGCCCGGTGTCCCTCTGCTTCATTTTTGATGCAGCGTGACACCGCTTTTGAAGTTGAGCAAAAACGGCAAAAAAAAGGGCCCGGTGTCCCTCTTCACCATTTTTGGTGCCGAGTGACACCGCTTTTGAGTGCGCCCAAAAAACGAGAAAAAAGGCGGGGGGGTGCCCCTCTGCGCCATTTTTGGTGTTTAGTGGCACCGCCCCAAAACCTGCAAAAAACATGGAAAAAATGGGCATTTTCCAGGCCCCTTGGAGGAAGCCTAGTCCGGAATGCTCAGCCGCTCCGCAAGCTCCTCCGTGGCCGCGCGCGCAATCTCCTCGCACAGCGCAGCAGGAACGTTGCGCACTTTGACCCCTTGATGTGGGTCATAGAGAACCCGGCCACCGGGCTGCTGAAGCGCCCGTTCATGGAGCGTCTGCCCTGGGTGGACGTGACCTACCGCAAGTACGGAACTCCGTACAGGAAGCAGACGCGGCTGTGGACCAATGCGGGCTGGCCCAAACCATGTCGAAGTGCCCCGGAAACGTAGTGTAGTCCCAGCTCCGGATGTCGCACAGGATGGTGGGCTCAAATTTCGACACGATGTCCAGGGAGACGACCTCCCAGCCCGCCGCCTCGAAGGCCCTGCCCACCGACTTGGTGCCGCAGAAAAGCTCCAGGAGTCTCGGCATTTTTAAAGAGCAAGATCACCGCCACTGCGACGACCAAGAAAACTCGCGCGTTCATCGGACCGGACTTTTTCCTACGATAAAAAAAGGAGCCGAACTTCGCAATGAAGCTTGCGCTCGGGCTGGACGTTCAGACCAATGCCAAAGGGGGGAAATTCATGTCCATAGAGGACTCCCATCAGGGCGCGCTGGTGTGCAAGGTGGACGTGGAGGTGCTCTGGGAGCCCGGCAACTTCCAGGACAACGGGGCCAGGGTGGGCGTGTGCTTTGCGAGCAACACCGACCTGGAGCTGTGGGCGGAGGAGGTGGAGCAGGGCGTCATCGACAACATGATCATCTTCCAGAAGCCCTTTCCGGGGGCCGCCCGCACCGAGCTTGAGAGCCAGCTGCAGCGCGCCGTCAAGGTGAGCGCCAAGGGCAAGCACGTGAAGTGCGAGATGGACTTGGAGCGCTGCCTCTTCTGGGACCCGGCCGGCAACCGCGCGCCGCGCCCCGCGGAGTTCGCGCGCCGCAGGGGCCGCGCGCTTGTGGAGGCCCGGCACGTGTGGCTGATGGGCAGGCAGTGGGGCGTGCTCTTTGAGGTGCGCCACCTCATGCTGGAGCCCCTGGAGGCGCCGTGCTGCCCGTTCTAGGCCGCCTCCAGCAGCTCGGAGCTCGTGGCCACGTACAGGTGGCGCAGCGTGAGGTGGCAGGACTCCAGGTCCAGGCGGACGCGGTTGTGGAGGGTGAGCCCCTGGCAGCTGGCGTAGGTAACTGCGTGGCTCGGCCGGGTGGCCCGCAGCAGCTCCTGGTTCTTCAGCCGCATGCCGTTGTCCAGCCTCACTCCGTCCGGCTCCACTTCCGCCACGGCCACAACGACGCCCTTGGGAATTTTTCCGCCGGCCCCGATGAGGCGCAGCCCCGGCCAAACCCTCATGCTCTGCGGGCTGTTTTGCGGAGTTTGGGTCGTTACCGATTCGTAACACCCCATGTGGATGACGTCCAGCTCTAGGAGCTTTGAGCCCTCCGGCGCCAGGGCCCGGTTCGCCGCTGCGTTCACGGCCATGCGCTTGCTGTGGCTGATGACCAGCGTGGTGTCCGGCCACCCGGGCTTGGGGGGGTAGAGCTCCCTCAGCCTCGCCTTGGCCTGCTCCAGCGTGGGGCACGCCTCCTCGCCGACCCGCAGCCACTTCACGAAGTTGAAGATGCCGGGGTCGGAGCGCATGTTCTCCGTGAGCTCGTGCCTGTGCCCGCCGGCCAGGTCGCGGATGAGCTGGCTGTGCTCCAACGGCGCGCTGATGGGCCGCCCGGCCCAGGGCACGGCCGGCAACTGCCGGAACAGCAGGAACTTCACGTCGGCGTTCAGCCCCACGCAGGCCAGGTCCGCCCAGAGCGCCATGTCCAGCTGCGTGATCTCCTCCACCGCCAGCCAGTCCAGCTTTTGCGCGCTGCCCCCGCGCACGTACCTGCGCACCCAGTGGTCGGCCGTCTGCGCCCCCGGGCCCAGGTTCTGCGTGGAGCAGTGCGTCTTGGACACCATGTGCACCGCCTCGCCCTGCTCTCGCAGCCTCGCCACAATGGTCCGGGCCAGGTGCGTCTTTCCGGTGCCCGTGAGCAGCAGGGAGTTGCCCGCCAGGCAGTGGCTTATAGGGTCGTCCACCCCGTTCCACCTCCGTTGTTTGGGGCGCTCCGCCTCCATGCGCGGCGCCCGGCTGCCCAGCAACGGCCTCGTCTCTTCCACGCGGTAGACCGGCGTGCCGTCCGGGTGGCGCAGCGCCTCCAGCGCCCGCAGCCGCTCCGCGAAGCGCTTCGGCAGCCGCTGCGTCAGCAGGCAGTCCGTCTTCACCTGCGCGAGGTAGCGCGGCGGCGCGTCCAGGATGCCGGGCCTTGGCCACCATGCAGTGCTCAAATCATGGATGGGGCGGTAGGTGCCGTTGCTCAGCAGCCTCCTGGCGTAGACGAAGTCCCTCGTAGGCGAAGGCCTGAGAGAAGTCCGCGCCCGCGCCGTCCAGCTCGCTGCTGCTGCTGCGCACGCTGAGCTTGGCCATGTGCTCCTCGCCCTCGGACCACGCGGCGTCCATGCGCTCCAGCGCGCGCCGCAGCGTCGCCGCGTCCACGTGGCTCCGCGCGGAGATGCCCAACACAATGTGGTCCCAGTGGCAGACGCCCAGGTCCAGCATCGCGGCCAGCGAAACCTTCGGGTACCAGCCGGGCCCCACGTACGGCAACAGATTCAGGCAGGACTGCCTCGCGTCGCAGCAGCCCTCCACAAAGCCCAGGTCCGGCAGCACGCCGTCCACGGGCTCAACGTCCGCCGGGCACAGGATGGGCAGGGGAAGGGGGCGTTGGCCAGCCCGTTGCGCCTGCAGCGCACCACGTCCACGCCGACGTACAGAGCGTCCTTGTGGCGGGACGCTGCGCACGCCTGCGCCTCAAAGACAAGAGGAGGCAGCTTGGGGCTCCGGGCGTACTCCGTGACTCCGGGCGCCACGCGGCTCTCCAGGCTGGTGGGCTGCGCGCTCTCTCTCAGCGTCTTCTCGCTGTGGCAGTCGCCGCACAGCGCCTGCAGGGTTTGCGCGCTGCCCGCAAAGGCCTGCCTCACCGGCACCACGTGGTCCAGCTCGCAGGCGCCGGCCGTCAGCCCGCAGCCGCACAGCGCGCACTTGCCGTCCTGCGCGGCCAGGGTCTTCTGCCTCTCCGCCGCGCCGGGCACTTCCCGCTTCGCCTTGAGCAGCTTCAGGAAGATCTCGTGCGCCGGTACTCCTGCCCCAGCGCCTCGCACCACCTCCGCAGCACCTCGTGCTCCTCCGGCAGCTCTCGGATCCTGGTGCCCCGCCTCAGCCTCAGCCCGCAGTACTGCGCCAGGCTGCTGATGGCCACCTTGGGGCTCTCGCCGGCGGCCATGAGCTGGCGCCGCGCCTCCCGCAGGTCCTCGCACCAGAACAGGCCCGGCTGCACGTCCGCGGCGTCGAAGCGCCTCCACTCTTGGATGGGCGGCAGGGTCTGCCTCGCCTCGCCCGAAGGCCAAGAAGCAAACGGTGCGGTGCTCCTTCAGCGCCGGGTCGTAGCTGTCCACCAGGTCGCCCTGCGAGCTCAGCACGCGCATGGGGGCGTTGCGCCACACGCAGAACTCTCGCACCTCCTCTGCGGAGATGCCGAGGCGCCTCCAGTCGTGGCGCAGCATGGCGTCGAAGTCCGCGCACACCTCCTCCACGCTCAGCTGCAGCAGCTCGGCCAGCTGCCGGGGCACGCAGAGCGGCTAGTCCTCGAAGGCGCTCGGCAGCACGTCCTCCTCGCAGGGCAGCTGGAAGCTCACGCTCCTCAGGCCCCTCATGCGCTGGCGCAGGAGCGTCTCCACCTCCGCCCGGGTCCAGCGAGGCTGCGCCACCTGCTCCTCCGTGAGGTGCGCCGGGTGCCTCGTCATGGCGCCGCCCAGCTCGTTCACCGGCAGCCAGTCCCTGCTCGCAGCCCGCCCCGCGTTCCGCCCGCTGCGCCGCCTGCCACGGATGATCACCGGCACGTGGACCAGGTACTCGTAGTACACTTGTCGCGGAAGAAGCCCTTGCCCAGCTTGGTCAGCCGGTAGTCGAAGTCCTTGCTGGGGGCCGCAGGCCCAGGTGGGAGTAGTAGTGCTGGCCCGCCCGGGTCAGCTGCCCGTCCGCGCGCGAGAGCAGCGTGTAGGCCCCCGGGCCGCGCCGCAGGTTCAGCACGACGGCACCATCCGCCCCCGTGCGAGCCCCGCCGTCCGCAGCCTCCGTGATCTGCTGTCGTTGTCTCGCCCAACTTGCCATTCTTTTTTTACGGGCCCAGTTTTTTTTGCTCGGCCGCGAATTCTCCCGGGAAAAGCTGCACGTATGGCCGGGGAGAATAGCCTTTTTCGCACGGTTTTGCGCTGAAAAATGCTATTCTTCTTGTCCGTATGTCTATACACGGACAAGAAGAATAGCTCGTTTTGCACGGTTTTTTTTCGCATTGCTTGAGTTTTGCATGACATGATTTTGCTTGATTTTGCATGGTTTTGCATGGTTTTGCATGATTTTGGTGGTGTGCTTTTTATGTCCCGCGCGGGACGCCTCTGCTGGGGATGCTGGGGGATGCTGGGGGATGCTGGGGTGTAGGGACGCCGGAGGTTCTCGCGGCTGCGGTTTTGCACGGATGTCACGTTGGTTTGTTTTGCTTGATTTTGACTGGAGACCTCGGATTCGTGTGGCAAGATGAGAACTTTGAAGGTTGAAGTGGAGGAGGGTTCCATGTGAACGGTTGAGTCACTGATGTTCCGCACAGCGCGCCGGCTCGAGGACACCAGCACCAGCACCAGCACCAGCAACAGCACCAGCGCCAGCAACCCCTCGGCTCGGAAAACAGCAGCAACCCTCGGCAACCCTCGGCAACCCTCGGCAACCCTCGGCTCGGATCAGGCAACCCTCGGCAACCCTCGGCTCGGATCAGGCAACAGCATCAGCAGCAACATCAGCATCAGCGCCCGGCCATGAGTGGTGGAGTGGCGGAGGACGCTCGGGTTTTTTTTAGTGCCGTTTTTTGGTGCGTTGCTGTCAGGAGGAGTGCTGGGGATGGTGGGAGCCGTCCCAGGCCTGATTCGCTCTCGTTTTTTTTCTCGTTTTTTTCACGTCAGGAGTGGATGGCTCCGGGAGCTCGACCGGGTGGGAGGTCGATCAGGAGACTGCTCGTTGAGTTCGTGGGGCATCACATGCATTTTGTTGCGAGGACACGTGGGGAGGCGCCTGGAAGAAGCCTCATAGGCCTGTTTTTTTTTTAAGCGTTGCATCATCTCGCCACTTGAAGGCCGCCTTCGAAGATCAAGAGGGAGAAGGAGTTCAACTCCTGGAAGGAGAGACTCAGTGTTGTCGTTAGCGTGCACGCTCCTGGCTGCAGGACGACAGGCGCAAGGAGCTGGCCGTGAAGGCAAGACTTTTGCAGAGCGGGTTGATGAGGTTTGCTTACACTTGACCGCAGGACGTTTTGATCAAGAAGCTGGAGGAGGAGAAGGCGGAGAAGGAGCTGTGGTCGGTTTGTCTACTCTCTTGTTCTTGCTCTGCCACGGCAGGACGAATTTCAGAAGAAGTTCCAGGAGAAGGTCAGGGGACTTCCTTCTTTCTGGCCCGTTTGCCTTCTCATGCCAGGCGGAGGACAACATCCGGGTCTGGACGGAGTTGGAGGCGGAGCGGAGGTGGACGGCTTCGTTCAAGGAGCGCATGGATGTTGAGTCTTGCTGTTTCATTTGCGACCTGGCAGGCCGATCACGAGATCCTGTACCGCGAGAACGCGGGCCTCAGGAGCCAGGTGGCGAAGCTTGAGGTTGGGGGGAGTTGGGTCTTGAGTGTGTTGATTTTTTCCTGTGACAGGCATCGGTCCCGGCCAGCAAACGGCCCAAGGCCCTCTTGGTTTGCGGTGTCTCTGCAGTTGCCCATGTTGTTGATTGACAGGTGGATTCATCGAAAAAGTCTCCCGATCCACCGAAGAAGAAGGCCGGGGTTGCGTTTTTCGCGTGCTTTTCAATCGTTTGTTCAACCTGCCGCAGGAGTGAGCGTGGCCGGCTCGAGCTCATCCTGATGGAGGAAAAAGCGCTCGGGCCCGCGGCCTTTTTTTTTTTTAGTGCCGAGCAGGCACTTAGGAGTGCCGAGCAGGCACAGTGCCGAGCAGGCACTTAGGAGTGCCGAGCGGGCACTTTAGGTAAACGTGCCGAGCGGGCACTCTAGATTAGGAGTAGGCAGTGCCGAGCGGGCACTTTAGGTTAGGGGGTGCCGAGCGGGCACAGTGCCGAGCGGGCACTTTAGGGGTAGGAGTGCCGAGCGGGCACGGTGCCGAGCGGGCACGTAGGATAGTACGGGTTCGCCCAACGGCCTCCTTAGTACGGGTTCGCCCAACGGCCCATAGTACTGGTTCGCCCAACGGCCCCCTTAGTACGGGTTCGCCCAACGGCCTTTTGATTAGTGTCTGACTTGCCCAATTGTTAAAACCCTCTAGCCCCGTGCCGAAATTGGGTAGCTGTTCTGAGGTCCTTGTTGGTGTTGCTTCCCAAGTTCCATTGATCGCCATTTGGCTCAAGACACAATTGAGGTTCAAGATCTGATGTGTGACTGCATACATACGTGATCGGCGTTGAGAGCGAAAACACTTTGCTTGCGCCGCATTTGTCAGGACCACTGTTGTAACTATCATTCCTTCTCCCTTACAACGTTTACACGGGTTCGGCTATAACGGCATCGTCCGTATACACCTTTCTACGTGGTTGGTATTACAGCTTGAGGGGTCGGTGCATAGCGTCCCACGGGACGTCACCTTGCCGTCTCTTGACAGGTTATCAGCCGTAACTACAAGCTCTACACTGGACTGGGAGACAGCTGGTTTATTGCGGGTACAGGGACAATAAAGGAACGATAACATACACAGTACAATGGCGTCTTCGGCGAGCCCAATTACTGCAACTTTTGGGAACAGCAGCTCAGAGGGATCCAATGGATTGATGGCTCTTCCTGCGGTGATGGATATGATTGCAGATTCACAGGATGAACCTGGGAGCGGAGGATCCGCGCTATTCAGCGACATATCTACTCCCACAAGATCATGGAAGCAGATCGATGTTCATCAGGAGTCGAAGAAAAGAGAATCCCCACCGGGAAGATCATCATCTTCGCCTGCGACACCACGGACGTCGCAGAAGGGCGTGAGATCGACATCGAAGGGTGGGAGGTCAAAATCACCCACCAGTGCAGATTTTCGCGCCGTGATCAAAGAGAAGAATAAGATGGAGGTGGAGATCGGGGAATATCAAAAGACACTTGATGAAATGTCGGCAGCAATGGCGAATCTTAACCAAGAAGACTATGGAAGCACAATCCGGATCCAGGAGCTGGAAAGACGATGCGAGATTGCCAGCAAGCAGTCGGGACATCTAGTGAGTCACCACCAACACCACATGGCTGAGGCATGGCGCAAGTTTGAGGAAGAATCCCAACAGATGCGCAAGGTGGAAATGAACGCATTTCAGTACGGGGAGAAGAAAGACATGGAGTCGAATATTATAATGCAACAGATGAGACAAGCTGAAGGAACTATCATGGAGCAGAAGCGGGAAATTGCATTGATGAAATCCTACATGGCAAGCGAGAAGTCGGCCGCGCAGGAATCAGCTATACGTGAAAATCAGATACACCGTGAGGCTTCACAACAGATATCAGCTTATCAGCAACAGATCAGAGGCATAGAATCTTCTACATCTATCGAGAAGTTCAACGAGGAGGAGATGGTCCAAAGTCTGACATCACAGTTGGAGCATGCACTCGTCAAGCGCCCCGAGACGTACTCTTTGGAGGACTCCAGGGAACAGCTGATGGCGAGGCTGAATGACGTTACCGTATTTGCGGAACAGGAATCGAAGAGAGCAGATTGCTTGCTTCGCGAAAAGGAAGAGATCGTCAAACAGTATGAGTCCGACGTGTCGATGAAGGACCAGATGATTGCTGTCGAAGGTGGTCATCGTCAGGATGCGATCTTGGAGTTAGCCCAGTTCAAAGAAGAGAAACAAGAGGAACGGTGCACGATGGACGAGAAGTCGAAGGAGGCTGAGTACTGGAGATTGACAGCTAAGGGAATGTACGATGAGTACCTCGAGGAGATGCATGAGCTTCAGAGACAACTGAAAGAAAGAGAGGCGACGCTCAAGCAAGAAGAGAGTTTTGTACGCCAACTCGATGCTGACAACGATGAACTACGTGCACACAAGAAGCTGGAGACACAGGAAGCCTCCAGCAGCAAAGATGGACATCGTGAACGAGCAGTAGTGAAACGCGCTGAGGGAGGAACCCAGGCTAATTCAAATAGGATAGACAAGAAGGTGGCTGGGTCAGTCCCGTCATCGTCTTCAAATCAAAACCCTAATTCGTCGCTGATGCCAGGTTCGATCCTCTTTCCGTCTTTCGGTGATCCAATGATCGATGTACACCTATCCCAGATGCAAGGGGTTGTTGGGCATGTCCCACAATCCACTACTATGACTGGTGGTGGTGATGGGGGGGGAAACAACGGTACTACGCCCCCATTGGATTACGGTGGATTCCCGCCCAATGGGAATGGGCAGGGAGCGGGTCGACGTCAGTTGAGCCTCGCTGGAGGCGGAGGAGGACCTCCGGATGATCCACCCGATGATGAGGATGAGGATGACGACGACGAAGGAGATGAGGAAGACGAGGAAGAAGAAGAGGAAGAAGACGATCTGACACGGAGGAGACGAAGGAGATCGAGAGATAACCGAGAGATCAAGAATGATCGACCGAGAATCTCGAGGAAAGAGGCCGAGAGAGTATCTATTCCGGCCTGGCCAAAGATCCCTCAACTTGACACCTGGAAGATGCAACTGCTGATGAATGTTCTGAGCGCATGTGCAGATCCAGATACCGACGCATGGACGAAATGGCTGGAGCAGGCTCTTGGGTTGAACCCAGACCTGGATTTGCTTAGCGATTCAGGTGGCGATAGATTTGCTACGATAGATATTAAGATGGCTATGGGCATGCAGAACATGCTGAAACAAGCACCTGACGAAGCCAAGGACGTATACCTCGATGCTACACGACATTCTGAACTACGACATCAACAAGGGGTGATCGTGAAGGGACGAGAGTTGGTGGCATTAGTTATGCAATCATTCAGAACTTCCGATAGAACGGATCTTGTCTACCACATCGAGCATCTATTCAACCTTGACTTTCCTGGCGACAAGAAATTGGTCATGTTCAGGAACAAATGGTATGATTTGCTGCTGAAGATGAGGAGCGAGGACAGACCCAGTAAGCTGGCTCTCAGAGACATCCTTTACAGGACGATCAAAGGGAGCAAGAAGATGGAGTTCGGCCTCAATGCCTACCATAGATTACCGGACAAGCATCCTCAGAAGACGTATGAATTCTTATTGGCGTTGATCGACTATCAGATCAAGGCTGATCGGGAAGACCTGATGCTCGACATGAAGGAGAAATCGGTCAAGTCGATGATGAAGTCAGGCGGGAAGGATGCGGCTCCAGCAACTGGCAAACAGGAGAACCAGGGTGGCAAGGGCAGAAAGGGGACACCCGGTGGACCTGATGCCGCTCCTGTGCTCCCAAAAGCCAAGGCAAAGGGCCACGCTGGCAAGAACGGCAAGTCCGACGGTGCCAGCGACAGAGGCAAGAGTCCGGGCGGATGCAAGGATAACCCCTGCTGGTACCACTTCAAATCGGCGAAGGGGTGCGTGAAAGGAAATGAATGCACTTTTTCCCACAGCAAGAAGACGGAGCATAAGTTGGAGAGCATGTCCAAGGGGAAAGGAAAGGGCAAATCCAAGTCCAGATCATCGTCACCAAAGAGAGATGATGGAGCATGCTTCGCGTTTCAGAAGGGGTAGTGCGATAAGGGAAGCGCTTGCAAGTATAGGCATGAGCTCATCAAGAACAATTCAGCTCCAGCAACGTCAAATGACAAGGCGCAAGCCAAGTCGTAGGCTGCCGCCAAAGCCGCAGCGCCAGCCATTGCAAGGAGGGCCATCGCAATGCCCGCGATAGTCCTGAAGCAATCGGCTCCTGCAGGGAAGGTAAGCTTCAAGAAGGACGTTGATCAGATCGAACCGGATGAAGCCGAGACTGTCTACCACGAGCACGATGACGACGCGATGAGCGAATCATCGAGATGGTCTGGCGAGTCCGAGATTCCCGAGAAAATGGTGTGGTTCAAGGAAGTGCTCGACGTCGACGAGAATGGGGAGATCACCTACCTCGAAGACGAGAGAAGGCAATGGGAACGAAAAGGGGAATGGTACGGTTATGAGGACAATGAGAATGAGCCTTATCAGTACGTGTACGTCGACGAGAAAAAGTTCAAAAGCAGTGATCATCGTGAATTATCAGCCTATCAAGTCCAACGATCATTGATACGTGCGAAGATACTGAGAGAAGTGGTGGATGATATATATAAGAAGCACTACTTCCCGGTGACCAAGGAGAGCAGCATAATGTTCGAGTATGATCGGAACAAGGACGAGATCAAGGAATCGGCTGTCGACTGGAAGAAACAGCATGGTATGCCGAAGAACGTTTTCGCCATGTCGACGTGCGTCAGCAAACGGGTGAAACGGTTGATGGACACCGGATGTGGTCATGATCTCATCGGAAGAGCCAAGGCGAAGAGCCTGGGTGTCGACATCGTGAAAGATGACGACGAGATCGTGTTCCAGACCGCGAATGGTTCCACTTCCACATCTGATGTGGCCAAGATAGTCGTGGACGAGTTGGACGAGACTGTCGAGCCGCAAGTATTGGATGAGACACCCACGGTATTGTCAGTGGGGAGGAGATGCATGAAGATGGGTTATGCATTTCACTGGATGCCTGGTAAACTACCTTTCATGGTTACGCCAAAGCAGGGATACGTGCACTTGCAGGTCAAGGACGACATCCCGTACCTAGTGAGTGATGGTAAGCTTCGGAGTAACAGGCATCGCCCTACGATAGACGACCTCAAGGAGCACTTTTCGGAAGTATTGGCGATGGTAACGAACGACGAGGCAGATCAGGGAGGTGACGATGAGAACGACGTCACACCCGCCGCTGTCGGTGAGTCCGCAGAGGCCGAGGGCGAACACCACGACGGTCATCAATAAAGAGGAAAGTGGGAGTCCTCAAGAAGGACGCCAACTCCATAGCTCATTTGCTTACACACAGATACCGAAATCCCTTCTGCGAATCATGCGTCAAGGCAAAGATGAGACACTTCAGATCACGAACGGGAGCATTCAAAAGAGAAGTGAAGACGTTCGGTGGCCTGGTGACGTTCGACTTTGTGACGGCATCAGGAGATCATGAAGTGGAAGGCAGGTATGCGCTCATCATCCGGGACATATATACCGGAATTATCATGGCTTATCCCACCGCGAGAAGAGACACTGACTCAGTCGTCAGGGCTATCAAGCACTTCTGCGGGAGGAGGAAAATCAAGCAGGTGATGGCCCGGAACTGATCAATGCGTGCGTGGAGCTGAAGCTGAACCACGACCTATCGCTGCCTGGACGGCCGCAGAACAATTCCCTTGCTGAAAGAACAAATCAATTCATCATTGACCAGACTTCGGCTTGTCTAGTACATGCCGGTCTACCCACGTGTTATTGGGTGCAGGCCATCACCACTCTGTGCCATCTCTTGAACATCGAAGAGGTGAACGGATCGAGTGCATGGATGAGGCTGCATGGCGAGGAGTTCAAGGGCGAGAAGATACCTTTTGGTGCGCTAGTGGACTTCAAGCCGAGCGAAGCACGAGGGGGAAAGAGGGAGAAGTTCGAGCCGAGAGGGGAAACTGGTATATTTGCTGGATATGTGTTGAGCACCGGTATGCATTTGGCAAACAAGTATCGTGCTTGGGCACTTACTGCATTTGCGGGTGCAGAGCTGAACATCAAGAAGGCAAAGGTTCCACCCCGGTTGAGAATGCCACATCAGACGGAGAGGATGATTCTGAAATCTCCTCTGACATTCCCAATACAACAGAAGTACAAGGTTGCCAACGAGACTTTGGAAGGAATAGAGATGTCTATCGATGCAATCGCTGGATGCACGTGACCGCCTGATCGAGGATGAGGACTACGAGCCTGAATTGCTGCAGAGTGACGAGAAGCGACTGCTTGACGATGAAGTCGATCAGATCGCTGGCCTACTGCTCGACGATGGCCCGGAGGTAATCGCCGGAGATCGGGGGGATCATGCAGGAGAAGAAGATGCTAGACCGGGTTTTCAAAAGGGAAAGGAGATGGACACTCTAAGGGCGATGAGAAGGTTGCGAAGTCCGACCTTCCACACGTGTCAGTTGGGCTACCCGGGGATGGTATCACGTACGTCAACGACGATGGCAAGGAGGTTAAGATCGACAAGGCCGGGAGACCGTAACCTGTCGGGAAGGACGGATTCAGGCTAATGAAGACATCGAGACCTCCAGAGTTCACTCCTGAAGAATGGAAGATGATGAGTAAATATTACACCAAGGAAGAGAAGGCCGATGTGAAGGGCGGTGGCAAAAGGAAAGAGGAAGATCCCAAGAGTAAAGAGTCTGATATTTCCGCGCCGGCAGAGGCACGGACATTACAGATGCCCGGTGGTAAGAGAATTCGAGCGATGTTTCGGAACCGCTGGGGTGGAGTAGAATGGCAGTACAATTGGGGATTGCGGAAGAACATATCAAAGATCAAGAACCCAATGGATGGGAAGCACTTGGCTGAGCTTGAATGGGTCAGGATTGTTGTTAATCCTGTCGACGGGGTGGTTGTCCTCAGGGATTCCAAGCAGTCCCAAGACGTCTTGAGACGAAACGTTCAGCTTGAGAAAGAATTTGAGTGTCTGGTAGTAATTTATGCCTGGAAGTTCAAGTCTGTGGAGCGATCAAAGTCGACTCCAAACTGGACGAAGGCGGTTGCATCAGTCATGGAGAGTCATAAAGACGAAGCTGAGACGGCATCGGGGACGGATCCATCGGTCGACGAATCGACGGACCTCACCTGGTATGAATGGGAGGAGTCTGCTGAGATAGTTTCTGGAAAAGTGCCACTCGCAATGCCTGCGATAGGCGAGGACGGTGAAGCCAAGAAGTACCCATCGATGCCGTGCGTGACTTCTGGGCGAATACAGCACAGAGAGAAGGCTGTGAAAGTTGTACGATTCTTCGACGCTTTAGTATCCAGGCCGGTAGGCCGGAAAGAGATGTTGACCAACCCTGATGCATTAGCATCAATGAAGAAAGAGTGGACGGGATTAATCGACCAGGGGGTCTTCGATCTTGGCGCGGTGCGCGAATATGACGCTGTAGCCAGAGAAGCAAAAGCGAAGGGGGAGGAAATACACATGGCTCGCGCACATGGCATTTGCGTTGGAAAGCACTCACAGTTGCCTGTTGGTGATCCTAAGAGGAAGTTCAAGGGTAGAGGCGTGTTGCTGGGGAACCAAGTGAAGAACCAAAGCTTTGAGGCTGCGATGTTTCAAGATTTGGGGAACTCTCCTGCTTCATTTGAAGCCTCGCGTTGGGCGGATTTTCTGGGTTGTCAAGATGGCTGGGATGTGCAGATGGCCGACGCTGTTCAGGCGTACATACAGGCCACCTTGAGAGGCACGCCGTGTTGGATTGAATTGCCACGGGAGGCCGTGCCAAGTGAATGCAAATGGGATAAGTACAGAAGACCAGTCGTCCCGTTGAGGAAGGCGCTGTACGGACACCCAGATGCGGGAACATTTTGGGAGCAGCATTGCGATGAGTCGGTGCGTGCCGTTGGTTTTGAGCCCATCGGCGAAGAATGGCCTTCAGTGTACATTCATGAAAAGCTCCAGCTTGTTCTGGTTGTGTATTTCGACGACTTCAAAATGGCAGGGCCGCAGAAGAACCTTGCCCAAGGGTGGAGCATGTTGCGTACACGTTTGAAGATTGAGCCCGAGACTGGACTTGACATGTACCTTGGTTGCAATCAAAGCAAGGGAAACGTCACCCTCGGGAACGGACACCGAGTAACAACGGTGACCTATGACATGGAACAGTTCCTACGTTCCTGTGTCGACCGCTATCTTGAAGTGGCGGGCGACGTGAAGTTGAATAAGGTTGTCAACCCTGAGTTGCATGAAGAAACAAAGAATCACGTCTCACGGAAGCCTGCCAGAGAGGGGCCGTCAGTCGTGTGCAATTGGTGTAACAATCTTGTGCCCACCGACGGTTCTGCCACAGTGCCGGACCAACGGGGAGGGACTCCTGAGTTGGCCATGAAGGAGCCCGTGCGTGGACACCTTGCTCCGCATGCCGCTTGCGTACTGATGAAGTTGCTGTACGGTGCGCGGATTGCTCGCTTCGATTTGTTGCGGCAAGTGAATCGCCTAGCACGGAACGTGCATAGGTGGACTGACTCCGATGATCGGGGTTTGCATCACTTGATGTGCTATGTGCATCATACCAAACATTGGCGCATGGTCGGTTGGGTTGGTGACCCTATGGACGATGTGCACTTGGCCTTGTATGCGGACGCTGACTTTGCGGGATGCATTGACTCGCTGCGTTCCACCTCCGGTGGACACTTGAATATACAAGGGCCTAATACACGGTTTCCGTTGTCTGGCAGCTCTAAAAGACAGGGTTGTGTGAGTCACTCCACTCCCGAGGCCGAGATTGTTGCGGCCGATGTTGCCATGAGATCGATGGGTATGCCCGCTCTCAAGTTGGTAGAGCGGATCCTCAAGAAGTCTCCGAACTTTGTGTTCTATGACGATAACAAGGCTCTGATCGGTGTCGTGCGATCGGGGAGAAACCCCACGATGCGCCACCTTGAGAGAAGCCATGGTGTTAGCATTTCGTGGATGCATGAGATGTTCACACGTGATTACATGTACTTGGCGTATGAGGTCACCGACAGGATGGCGGCCGACATCTACACCAAGGAGTTCAATGATGGGCGCAAATGGAAACATGCATGTTTGCAGATTGGTCTACTTGACCCGAGTTTGCTGTCTGACCCGGATACCCTCAAGGCGCTCACACCTACGTGTGATCCCATCAAGGGGACCATGCAGACCGCTTCGGGGACAGTTGACGGAGTTCCAACATTTCCGTACACACACATTCCGATCATGCCCCCGGACCTATGGTGGTCTGGATTAACATCTAAAGAGGGATTGCATGAGCATGAAGGACATGATCCGGTTGTTGATGCCAAGGGACCCAGATTGATGCGTGTGAAACCTCCACTCGCGGTTATGACACCGTTTGGGAGCAAGTGGCTTCGTTCCACTTGGTTTCTGAAGAATGGGTCATGGCTCAAAGTTGAGGATAGAGTTGACCCGGGGCTACAATGTGTGCGAATTGATGGTTGGGGTGAACGCGCAGTTTGGCAGTTTCATCCCGTACCGGTCGCTGCACCGGCGCGGGAACGGTCTCCACGACCACGACCAATTCACGTCGGGTCCGGGGATGTTGACATGCAGTCCGTGCTGGCCGCATTTGTTGAAGAACTGTCGAACGAGCGCATAGAGTTGAAGTGTGTTAACGACCTTGCTTTGGAAACGTTGCTCCGATTGAAGTTGCTCATGCGTTGTCTACATATCAATCACGAGCAGCTTGTCCCTGGTCGTTGTTTTGTTCCGTATCGCATTGCGGTGAAGCACAAGCCACAGTTAGCGCCGGGTATTGAACTCTCGATGGTCAAACATGACGGTGGTGTGCTTCGCGCTCCTGTTCATGTCTCGCTTCCTGGTATGAGAACTCGCACAGTCGTCACTCTTTACAGTGTTGACATGGCTCGGCCTATCGTGCTGATGGCATGTTCCGAACCACGTAACTGGTTCACTGCTCTTGCCCGCCATGACGGGCCGCAGGTTGTCACCATAACTCTGTTTGATGACTTACTGAGCGAGTACGGGGGGAGAATCGCCAGACATGTGCTTACCAAACCTTCCGATTTGTTGTTCTTCGCCGGGCCTTGCACGGGGGGATCATCATGGGCACGCCTCAACACGACTCGCGGAATTGACACCGCAGAGAAAATCGAGGCCAAACAAAGAGAATTTTGGAGATTGTTTGAACGGTTCGTTGAGATAAAACGGCATGCCATGAAAAAACGAGCCGCGATTTTGTTTGAGTTGCCTGGAAGTTGTGATTATTGGAAAGATGAGAGACTGCATGAGGTTGTGCATGATGGGACTAGTCACGAGTTTGATGGGTGTCGCTATGGCTTGAAACAAAGATATGCAAAGAAACCCATGCCAATCAAGAAACCATGGAGAGTGGTCTCATGGAACTTTGAACTTGGTGGCTCGTTGTCTAAGAAATGCAATGGAAACCATGAGCATGGACCTTGTGCTGGTCGTGAAACCAAAGAAACCCAGTTGTACACGTCAATAATCGTGGGTGTGATCCTTCGCCGTTTTCGTGCTCGAGCAAGGTGCCTCAAACCGGCACCGTTGAAACTCGCTCTTGCTTGCATTACGCGAAGGAGATCGCGGACGCACCAAGCTACTGCGAGCGAAATCTGCACCACCCCAACTGCACAACCGAGGTGCTGGGTCAGTCCCGAACCTCTGGTGCATACGGGGAGCTGGGTCAGTCCCGAACCCCAAGCTTCAAGAAGGAGCTGGACGAGTTCGTCACCTCAATCTGAAGCTGGGATCGCATTGGGACAATTCCGTGGCTTCATTTGCAGCTGCTTATTTTGGATTTTCCTGGGTCTGGAGAATATCATCAAGATGACCGCCAATCCGACTGTCGTCAATGCGAACGAGTTCTTCTGCGTGCTTGTCGGGAAATCTAGGCAAGCGGCAGTCTTCTTGGGAAATTTGGTGAAGAACGCCGTCGAGGAAGGCAAGAGGATACCCAAGAGGATGGAGATGAGCAGCGACCTGGGTATGTGCGTGAAGTGGATCGAGGACATCGGCGTCCCCGCTATTTATGCATACTCTGCGTACTATTCTGCCAAGGGCCGCGGGATGTTGAAAGGTGAAGGGCAGTCTATGAGGGTTGCCTTAGAGTTCATCAGCAAAGTTTTCGGACAGCTTTCTGCCGACGAATGTATGCTTGGATGGAGGGAATTCTGCAGCAAGGGAAAGAAGATCGTGTCGGCGCTGAACCAACTTTGCGGTGAGGCAACGATGCTAGCGAAGAACCCCGAGTTGCTCGACATAACCAAGTACTGCATAGAAGGGGCGGATATGTTGAGGTCAATCGCGAACATCTGGGATCTCGCATTAGGCGTGGCCGAGGACAACGATGAACGGTCGTTCAAAGCTGCATTCCACCAGGACACCCCGGTTGGGGAGGTATACGTGTGTTTGTCAACAACGTTGATTGCGCTTTATTCTCCAGGAGCCCATGCGCAAGGTTCATTGTTTATTTATAGAACAAAGGAACCGTCTCTCGAATTTTAGATACATGGTGCTTGCTCCATGTGAGTTTAACCTGTGACAGTTTGGCATGACTTGGTTGTGCTCATGCTGTGAACTGTTTCTATTCCTGAACCATATGGCTCAGGGTGGGATGTGGAGGGTCCCAGCTTAAGACAAGCTGGACTTTTAGAAATTTTTGGAGCCATGGGGGAGATGTAATGGTGAGTTTTCCCGATGGAGCAGACCAGGCGCTTGCAGATGCAGAGTTCGACAGGTTTATATCTGAGCAAGCAAGGCAAGCTCAAAGACGAGCACTGCCGCGGCTCCCCTGGGAAACTGGTGTCTTCAAGGACATATTCAGCATGCAAATGACAACAGGAATTTTGCCTGAGCCTGAGACACCTGGAGTGCCTCACTTGAACCCCTTCATGCAAGCAGAGCCGCTCAAAGATGTTAGAAAACGAGGTTTGAGCCCGGACAGGGATTTGCCAGTGTATGCAAGGTGCATCCGTGCCTTATCTGACAAGGATTATCACGACACGGTTGAAGTTGAATGGACACGGGCGTTGGCCCTCTGGCTCACGCTGATTGAGGGCAGCAACATGGAATCAGATGTTGGCGGATATGTAAAGCTCCACCTTCTTGCTGGCAACAATGGGCTCGCCATGGAGACGATCAGAGACGCTTGTGGTGTCAGATCTCAAAAGACAGTTTTGAAGAGAGCCCGAGATTTGGGCCGCTATGCGCAGTGGGAGCATTTATTTTTTTTTTTTTCTTTGCTTTTGAGTTTTTTATTTAAGTGGCTATGCGCAGTGGGAGCATGGCAACAAGCGATCCTGGTGGCCGGTGTACGAGCCCAATGTTTTGCAGTATTTGCGTGACGCAAACAAGAAACAGCAGTCGAAGTCTACTGGCAAAGACTTGTTGAGTGCATTCCGCTTTTTCAAGTTTATCTTGGGCGCACATTTCGAGATGAGTGTCTTTTCAACGGTGACCATTGGGCTTTCCAAGCGTGTTTTGTCACAACGAGCAGAACGCAAACAAGCGCGTCCATTGACAGTGGCGGAAGTTCAACGGCTTGAAGAACTTGTTGAAACTGCACCTACGTTGCTGGACAGGTACTTCGTTGGATGCTTGCTTTTTGCACTATATGCAAGATGCCGTTGGTCCGACTTGAGATATGTGGAGAACTTGGAGTTTGACATACTTGCCCGCAGCCATGACGTTTATGGCTTTGTTGAAAGCCGGACACGCATTCACAAGACAGGTGGACATGAGGAACGCAGGGCGATGGCAATGCCACTCGTGGCGCCACTGGTCGGGATCTCAACTAGCGCCTGGGGGTGCAAGTGGAAAGAGGCCATGGAAGCGATTGCATTTGATTTCACAAAGCAGCCATTGGGACCCATTTGCAAGGCGGTACACAGTTCAGGCGATTTTGGCAAGCGGTCCTTGACGAGTGAAGAGGCTGGCAAACTGTTAAATCAGTACTTGGGTATTTCGGGCACCGAGAGGGCTACCACGTCGCACAGTTTGAAAGCAACGCTACTTGCTTGGGCTGCTCGCATAGGGATGGATGACAACAGCAGGACCCTGCTGGGACATCACACACTGCGCCAGGACTCCTTGGCTTGTTACTCAAGAGACATGCTCAGCAAGCCAGTGCGCGAATTGTGCGAAATGCTTGCATCGATCAGGAGTAAGACTTTTGACCCGGATGCCACCCGATCAGGATGGCTTTCAAAGCAGCAAGCGGAACATGCCCAGCAGAATGAGGTTGTGACAGGCCCCAACGTCGAGACTGTTGACATCCCGGATATTTGTCAGTCGCCCGGGCCTCAACGCGCTGAAACCGAAGATGCACAGTCTGGGTGCATGGAAGGTTTTGACTTGATCTGTGATGGGTTTCCAGCATGCGTACAAGCAGGAAAGGCAGTTGGGCATGTTCCGTTAGATGAGTCGCAACCTCAAGATTTACAGGGAAGTGAGCCAGGCGACGACATTTCTTTGCTGTATGAACCAAGCGATCCCTTCGCCCAAGAACGCGGTAACATGGATCCAAGCCAGGAATTTGCAGGAGATGAGGCCGGTTCGTTTGCAGCAGGAGCAAATGTTGGAGATTTGCAGTTGCTGTTTTCTTCCGACAGTGAGACGTCGTCAAGCACCTCAGACGATGATGTTGATGAGGAGGTGCTCCGGAACTCACAGCCAGGCCCGTTGACCGATTCAGTTCCCCCGGCTATACCAGGGCACCTGGCTCAGAATATCAAAAGCAAGATGCTGCACCGTGTGAAAGTGGCAGACAATTGCATCATGTTGTGTGGAATCAAGATGAGTGCAGCGTTCAAAGACCTGCCCGCAGGATCTAGGTTCATGTGGCCCAGGTGCAGCAGGTGTTTTGCAGGGGAGCTGATTGACACCGTTGGTAAGATGGTGGAGCGCCTGGATGAGCTTAAGGCCAATCGAGCGTCGCAGGCTTCAAGTTCGGCAAAAAGCTGACTTGCAGTCAAAGTTTCGTGCCGTGCTGCAGAGGTTTGTTGCACAGCTGCAATGTCAGCTGAGCAGGCTCGAGGCCTTGCTAGAGGCATGGGCTCGGGCTCGATGCTATGCTTAAGGCAATGCGTCTGCTTGAGGCAGAGTCTACAGCTGAGAAAAACAAATGCTTGTCACCAGTCTGCGCAACTTGAGGTTGTAGGCAGTGCTTGAGGCATGAGGGTGCAAGCAATTTGTAGACTTGACATTTGATCCGTGTGTCAGCAGCAGCCTCAGATTCCACGTGCATGTAAGACATTTCTGCAGTTGCTTCCCTGTCTACTTTCTGCAATTGTGATTTCTGTTTGTTCTTTTTATTTTCATGCAAGCTGGTGGAAGGGCCCTGGCAGACACTGTTGGAGCAGCACTTGAAAGTTAGGAGGTGCCGCAGTAACGCGTGCAATGGCAGCGGTTTCAATTACTGACTCAACTGCCACGTTCAAAAGGCAGGCACTCAGACTAGGTCTTCCGGAAGACCTTGTATCCGCCCTTATAGACAATGGAGTGTCGACCTTGGGCGGCATCGCGTTTGCAGTGGTACCTCCTGGCACCGGAGCAACAGACGATCAAATCAAAGAATTTGCGCAGAGCATTGCCCCTTTGATTGTGTTGTCAATTGGAGAAGTTGCAGCTGTCAAACGGTTTATATTCGAAGCGCAAACTGCGCTCATTGGACAGTTGCGAGCTGAAGCTGACCCTTGTGCAGACCCTGCCAGCAGGAAGCTACCGCCCCCTGAAAGGGCCGCCAGGTGCGAAGAGCAAAAGCGCAGGCTGGCGGGCCTGGATCTTACAGGCCCTCTGGAAGTGGCACACTCAGTTTATGACTTGTTTGCAGGCATGTTGGAACAAGGCCAGCTGAAGTATGTACATCCTTGCAAGTGCATCACGAGAGCCCAAGAAGTTGGAGCAATCAAGCCACCGAAAGAGATTCGACTGGACACGTCCTCGAACGCACTGGTGGTTAAAGAAGCGACGCAGGATAAAGATTGCAGTACCGCCACCGACATGGAAGTGTGGCAAGCCTTGACCAGGCGATCTCTCGCAATGGATTGCATCGGAATTATGGACTTCCAGATTTCTCAGAAGTGGATACAATCTCTGTTCAGCATTTTGCAACAGCCGAGTGCCCCGGGGTTCAACAAAACCACCTTGACACAATTGCTCCGCACCGACCGGCAGGCTTATATGAGAATGGCTGAGCTTAGCCCCGATGGCGTCAAACCAACAGCTGCAGGCATCAGGCCGCTGGATGATCTTATGCAGAAGATGAGGGACGATGCCACTGTGATGTTCCACATGTTGCCAACTCTGATGACGGCAAGAGCTCACTACCCTGAGAAGGAGAACAAGAAACGCAAGGCTGATGCGGCGCCAGATTCATCTACGCCACAGCCTGCCCAGCAATGGTCGAAGAAGGGGAAAGGAAAGAAAGGCAAGGGCAAAGGAGCATGGAACTCAGGGAAGCTTCCGGAAAGGCTCAAAGGCACCGCCGTGAACGCTGAGAATGAGAGGATCTGTTTTGCGTACAATCTGGACGGATGTGACCAAGCAGCTCCGGGAGGAACATGCAGCCGTGGAAGGCACCAATGCTGCAAAAAGGGGTGTTTTCAGAACCACCCCCAACACGCTCACCAGACACACTGACTAAATCAGACCAGCGCAGAGGGTGGAGAAGTAGTAAGGAACATAGGCTTATAGTAACCTAATTATTTTGGTTTTTTGGTCCCCAAACCCTGCAAAACAGCCAAATTCTTCAACCTGCTGAACGTTTTTCCGATGTCACCGGTCTTTGTCACCGCTCCGTTTTTGGTGCAAAAAGCGCTGAAAACGGCGAACTCCGCAAAGCGTGTTTTTTCGTGTCAGACGTCCAAAGTGGTGCCTGAGCCTCCAAGTTCGCTCGTTTTCCGCCGAAAACCGGCTCCAGACGTTCGCCGTGCTCCGAATTCCGTTTTCTGCCCTGAAAAGCCTGCGAATTCAGCCCGCTGAACTCGTCACCGCTTGTCACCGCTTTGTCACCACTCGCTTTTTGGGTGCAAAAGTGCGTAAAATCGGGCCCAGGTCCCGAGCTCCTTCTCCGCAGGGTTTTCGCGGCCGTCAGCCCGCCGAGGTCCAGGCTCGGAGTCCGACAGCAGGTGGTCCGTCAGCCCGCCGAGCTTGTCACCACTGATGTCACCACTGATGTCACCGCTCCATCCGGCTCCGGTTTTTGGTGCAAAAAGCGCTCAACACGGTCGAGTCCGAAGAGTCCGTTTTTCGTGTCGGACTGCAAGTGGGATGCCCGAGCCTCCAAGTTCGCTCGTTTTCCGCCGAAAACCGGCTCCAGACGTCAGTTTTCCGCTTTCGGCCCGGTAAAGCGGCGAATTCCAGCCCGCCGAGCATGTCACCGCTTGTCACCGCTTCGTCACCGCTGTCCGTCAGCCCGCCGAGCTTGTCACCACTGATGTCACCACTGATGTCACCGCTCCATCCGGCTCCGGTTTTTGGTGCAAAAAGCTCAAAACGGTCGAGTCCGAAGAGTCCGTTATTCGTGTCGGACTGCAAGTGGGATGCCCGAGCCTCCAAATTCGCAGGTTTTCGGTCGAAAGCGGGCTCCAGACGTCAGTTTTCCGCTTTCGGCCCGGAAAAGCGGCCAGCCCGCCGAGCATGTCACCGCTTGTCACCGCTTGTCACCGCTTCGTCACCGCTCTCTTTGGGGCCGAAAAGTGCGCAAAAATGCTGAAAAGCGAAACCAGCTCCGCGGCTTCGGTCCGACTTCGCTCTGGTGCGGGCCTGGTGCGGGCCTGGTGCGGGCCTGGTGCGGGCCTGGTGCGGGCCTGGTGCGGGCCTGGTGCGGGCCTGGTGTATGCTTGGTGCGGGCCTGGTGCGGGCCTGGTGCGGGCCTGGTGCGGGCCTGGTGCGGGCCTGGTGCGGGCCTGGTGCATGCTTGGTGCGGGCCTGGTGCGGCCCTGGCAATCCTGCCGTGGGCACAGGATTGCTTTACTCAATTCTGGCGTGGGCACAGGATTGCCGGGAAAATCCGCAGCCCGCGGTGTACACAGCACTGCGCACTCGGACTCGCCCGCCGGCTTCCCGGCTTCAATTTTGGCAAGTAACGCAAAGGAAATGGGGAAGATCAAGCTGTTTCCTACGACAGAGTATAGCAGTAAGCAGCCCTCTGACCCCGTGGTGCCCCTGGTGCCATGCACGGGCATCTTCCTCGGGCCATCAAAATCGGGCAAAACAGTGGCTCTGATCAGCCTGATTCTGGAGCAGTACCGGGGCGTCTTCGAAAGGATCTACATCTTCAGTCCTTCGATCGGGATCGACGATGGCTGGATTCCCGTCAAGAAGTACATAGAGAGTTGATATAACTCAAGTGAGGGAGCGCTGCGAAAGTACAACACCCCTGCGTTATAGACCTACTCCTAAGAAAACATGTTTGAAGGACCTGTCACGGGCAACATCCCAGAGGTCCTGGACAACGGAGAGGTGACTGACGGCACGCACGTCACAGCAGGACAGCTGGCCCTTGCTCTCACGCCCTATGCTCAAGTAACTGACCTGGCGGTGAACACGGCAGCCTCCGGCAACAACGCCGCTGCCATCCAGTCCCTGGACGACAGAGTCACCGCAGAGCTGGCCTCAAAGCTGGACAGCAGCGCGCTGGCGCCGGCGATTGCGCCCCTAGCAACGGCTGCGGCCCTGGCCACCACGGACGGTCAGGTGGCCGCGCACGGTAGCAGCATCGCAGCGCTGCAGAGCTCGCTGACCACGGGTCTCTCCAACAAGGCAGACCAGTCGGCCTTCGACGTGCTGGAGGGCGTGGTTGCCACCAAGAGCACCCCCGACTCAGTGGACCTGACGCTGTCCAACTACAGCACCACGGCGGCCATGAACGGCTCCATCGCCTCGGCCAACAACGCCACGCTGGCCTCGGTGGCCGCCAACTACGGCCTCAAGACGGTGGTGGACCAGCACTCCCTGGACATAGCGGCGAGGATCACGCCGCTGGAGGTGGACACCAAGGTGGCCAACGCTCTCCTGGGGGCCGTCACCGCCGCGGCGCTGGCCTCCGAGCTCGCGAGCCGAGACGCCTCCATCTCGGGGCTGCAGGCCGCCAAGGCAGACGCCAGCGCCCTGACTGCTTACGCCCTGCAGTCGGCCGTGGACACTTCCTCGGAGGTGGACTCTAAGATAGCGACGGCCCTCTTGGACGCCGTCACCACGGCAGCCCTGGACGCCGCCCTCCTCGGCCAGGCGGACGCAAGCGCGCTGGCCTCCCTGCTCTCCACGGTGGACGGGTTGGACACGCCGCTGGAGGTAGACACCAAAATAGCAAATGCCCTGCTGGGTCTCGCCACCGAGGCCTTCGTCGCAGCGCAGCTTGCTAGCCGGGACGCCAGCATCTCGGCGCTCCAGGGGGCCAAGGCCGACGCGACGCTGCTGGCCTCATACGCCACGAACGCCGCGCTCTCGGCCAGCGAGACCACGCTCCAGAGCGCCCTCGACGCAATCCTCGCGGAGCTCGCAGCCCTGCAGCTTTCCGGCAGCGGCGGAGTTGTTAACGCGCCGGCCTGGGCGGGCTTCACGACTTGGGAGCTCGTTCGCGGAAGTAACGTCGTCCGCAACCTGCATTTCGTGGCTCCTCTCTCTGCTGCGCTTGCCAACGGCGACGACACGCTGAGCATCACGGCAGACTGCTACTCCACGGTGGGCACTGACGCCGCCATAACAGCAGCCCTGCTGGCCTACTACACCTCGGCTCAGGTAGACGCGCTGTTGGGAGACTACCGCACAGGGGCAGCGCAGGACGCTGAGACGACCAGCGCCATCACAGCAGCGCTGCTGGCCTACTACACCGCGGCGCAGGTAGACGCGCTGTTGGGAGACTACCGCACGGCGAGCGCGCAGGACACGCAGACGCAAGCCGCCATCGCGGGCGCGCTGCTGGCCTACCGGACGGGCCCGGACCAGGACGTGTTCACAACCAACCAAATCACCTCTGCGCTGGTGGCGTACCGCTCAGCCGCCGACCAGGACACGGCAACGGCCTCGAGCATCGCCGCCGCGCTGCTCAGCTACTACACCATCGCGCAAGTGGACGGTTTGTTGACCAACAAGCTCGGAGTCGCGGAGGCAGCCTCTGCGCTGCAGATAGCAGTGCGCTTTCCGGACGACGGAGGGGCCGACGAGGTGGTGGCCGCCATAGGAGAGCAGATCCTGGGCCCCACGGACGTCTCGCTGTCAAACTGGACGGTTCGCCCCAGCAGCGGCTGCAGTGGGGTCCTGGCCACGCACACCGCGGGCGCAGTGAGCGTGGACGGCTACACCCTGACCCTGGCGGTGAACCCGTGGAACATCGTGCGCACCTACAACTTGACCCCGGGCCGAGAGCTCCTCTTCACCTGCCGCTACCGGCTCGGCACGGCCTCCAACTTCGTGGTGTACATGTCCGAGGCAGACAACGTCTACGACCCATTGTACGGCAGCTTCGTGGGCGACCAGGGTGCCTGGAGCACTGCCAAGATGTACTTCACAGTGCCTCCGAACGGGGTGGCGAAGCTGCACTTCGGGGCGCACCTCCAGGCGCCGGGCCTGCCCAACCAGACGGCTGGAACGGTGGACGTCTACGGCCTCCAGATCCTGGACGCAACCCTGGAGACCGGCAACGCGGTGGAGGCGGAGGAGGACACGGCGGCCTCGGCGCTGCTGCTGAAGCACGAGTTCCTCGACGGGGGGGCCGACGACGTCACGCTGGCAACCCTGGGCGAGGTGCTGCTGGAACCCACGCTCACCACGCTAGGAAATTTTCTGGTGCGCTCCAACAGCCAGAGCTCCGTGGCCTCGGCCAGCTTCACTGTGGGAGGCTTCCAGCTGGAGGGCTACGCCATGACCCTGGGCGCCTTCGCCTGGAACATCGTGCGCACCTACACGCTGACGCCGGGGAGACGCTACTCCTTCGGCTGCCGGTACAGGCTGGGCACGGCCTCCAACTTGGTGATGTACGTCAGCGCTGCCGACAACGACTACGTGGGCGTCACCGGCACCTTCCTCGGCACGGCCTCGCAGGGCGTCTGGAGCCCTGCGCGCCTGGACTTCTCGGTGCCGCCGGGCGGAATCGCGAAGCTGCACTTCGGAGCCTTCGGCGGGTCTATCCCCGGGCTGGTGCAGCAGTCGGCGGGCACGCTGGACCTGTACAGCATGCAGATCAGGGCCTCGGCCTTCGAGGGAGAGTCGGTATCCGTGACGGACCTGCTGGCGGACTCGCTGGCCCTCACGGGCTCGGCCACGCTGGACGGGCTCACCGCGCAGGGCAACGTAGGCTGCGACCAGCTGCTGTGCAACGACGTGAACTGCACGGACGTGTTCACGACGGGCGTGGACGCCTCGGGCGCAGTCTCCTGCGCAGCGCTCACAGCCACAGGCACCGTCGCCGGGGCCACGCTGACGTCCACAGGGGCCGTGTCAGGCAGCTCGCTGAGCATCACCGGCGCGGCCAGCGTGGGCCTGCTGAGCTCCGCCACAGGAATCACGGGCAGCACACTCACAATCAACAACACGGCCAACGCCGGGAACTTCACCACGGTGGGCGACGTGTCCACGGGGACATTGACGGCCTCGGGCGCAGCGACGGCGGCGAGCTTCGCAGCCACCGGGGCGCTCACGGGCGCCACGCTGACCATCACCGGGGCGGCCTCCGCGGGCCCGC
>CAUJNA010002397.1:0-35169 GCA_963377175.1 Effrenium voratum | reverse complement strand
CCGGATCTCTAGATCTCTGATGTGATTTCTGAACGTTTTTGTCTAACTCATTTGCCGTAGGATCTCTATAGCTCTAGTGTGAATTCTGAACGCTTTTGTCTAACTCCCTCGCCGCCGGATCTCTAGATCTCTGACGTGATTTCTGAACGGTTTTGTCTAACTCATTTGCCGTTGGATCTCTATAGCTCTAGCGTGAATTCTGAACGCTTTTGTCTAACTCCCTCGCCGCCGGATCTCTAGATCTCTGACGTGATTTCTGAACGGTTTTGTCTAACTCGTTTGCCGTTGGGTCTCTATAGCTCTAGTGTGAATTCTGAACGCTTTTGTCTAACTCCCTCGCCGCCGGATCTCTAGATCTCTGACGTGATTTCTGAACGGCTTTGTCTAACTCATTTGCCGCTGGATCTCTATAGCTCTAGTGTGAATTCTGAACGCTTGTGTCTAACTCCCTCGCCGCCGGATCTCTAGATCTCTGATGTGATTTCTGAACGGTTTTGTCTAATGATTTTGCCGTTGGATCTCTATAGCTCTAGTGTGAATTCTGAACGCTTTTGTCTAACTCCCTCGCCGCCGGATCTCTAGATCTCTGACGTGATTTCTGAACGGTTTTTTGTCTAACTCATTTGCCGTTGGATCTCTATAGCTCTAGTGTGAATTCTGAACGCTTTTGTCTAACTCCCTCGCCGCCGGATCTCTAGATCTCTGACGTGATTTCTGAACGGTTTCGTCTAACTCATTTGCCGTTGGATCTCTATAGCTCTAGTGTGAATTCTGAACGCTTTTGTCTAACTCCCTCGCCGCCGGATCTCTAGATATATGATGTGATTTCTGAACGGTTTTGTCTAACTCATTTGCCGTTGGATCTCTATAGCTCTAGTGTGAATTCTGAACGCTTTTGTCTAACTTTTTCGCTGCCGGATGTCTAGATCTCTGACGTGATTTCTGAACGGTTTTGTCTAACTCATTTGCCGTTGGATCTCTATAGCTCTAGTGTGAATTCTGAACGCTTTTGTCTAACTCCCTCGCCGCCGGATCTCTAGATCTCTGATGTGATTTCTGAACGGTTTAGTCTAACCCATTTGCCGTTGGATCTCTATAGCTCTAGTGTGAATTCTGAACGCTTTTGTCTAACTCCCTCTCCGCCGGATCTCTAGATCTCTGATGTGATTTCTGAACGGTTTTGTCTAACTCATTTGCCGTTGGATCTCTATAGCTCTAGTGTGAATTCTGAACGCTTTTGTCTAATCCCCTCGCCGCCGGATCTCTAGATCTCTGATGTGATTTCTGAACGGTTTTGTCTAACTCATTTGCCGTTGGATCTCTATAGCTCGAGTGTGAATTCTGAACGCTTTTGTCTAACTCCCTCGCCGCCGGATCTCTAGATCTCTGATGTGATTTCTGAACGGTTTTGTCTAACTCATTTGCCGTTGGATCTCTATAGCTCTAGTGTGAATTCTGAACGCTTTTGTCTAACTCCCTCGCCGCCGGATCTCTACATCTCTGATGTGATTTCTGAACGGTTTTGTCTAACTTATTTGCCGTTGGATCTCTATAGCTCTAGTGTGAATTCTGAACGCTTTTGTCTAACTCCCTCGCCGCCGGATCTCTAGATCTCTGATGTGATTTCTGAACGGTTTTGTCTAACTCATTTGCCGTTGGATCTCTATAGCTCTAGTGTGAATTCTGAACGCTTTTGTCTAACTCCCTCGCCGCCGGATCTCTAGATCTCTGATGTGATTTCTGAACGGTTTTGTCTAACTCATTTGCCGTTGATCTCTATAGCTCTAGTGTGAATTCTGAACGCTTTTGTCTAACTCCCTCGCCGCCGGATCTCTAGATCTCTGACGTGATTTTTGAACGGTTTTGTCTAACTCATTTGCCGTTGGATCTCTATAGCTCTAGTGTGAATTCTGAACGCTTTTGTCTAACTCCCTCGCCGCCGGATCTCTAGAACTCTGATTTGATTTCTGAACGGTTTTGTCTAACTCATTTGCCGTTGGATCTCTATAGCTCTAGTGTGAATTCTGAACGCTTTTGTCTAACTCCCTCGCCGCCGGATCTCTAGATCTCTGGAGTGATTTCTGAACGGTTTTGTCTAACTCATTTGCCGTTGGATCTCTATAGCTCTAGTGTGAATTCTGAACGCTTTTGTCTAACTCCCTCGCCGCCGGATCTCTGGATCTCTGATATGATTTCTGAACGGTTTTGTTTAACTCATTTGCCGTTGGGTCTCTATAGCTCTATTGTGAATTCTGAACGATTTTGTCTAACTCCCTCGCCGCCGGATTCTAGATATCATGACGTGATTTTCTGACAAAGGTTTTGTCTAGATCTTGTCATTAACTTCATTTTGCGTTGGGTCTTCTATGAAGCTCTAGGTGAATTCTGCAAGCTTTTGTCTAACTCCCCTCTGCCGCGCCGGATCTCTCTAGATCTCTGACGTGATTTCTGATCGGTTTTGTCTAACCCATTTTGCGCTTTGGATCTCTATAGCTCTAGTGTGAATCTGAGCGCTTTTGTCTAACTCCCTCGCCGCCGAATCTCTAGATCTTGTTTTGTGATTCTGAACGGTTTTGTCTAAACTCATTTGCCGTGGATTTCTTCTTATTGCTCTAGTTGAATTTTGATACGCTTTGTCTAACTCCCTCGCGTCCGGATCTCTAGATCTCTGATTTGATTTTCTGAAAATCATTTTCGCCGTTGGATCTTATAGCTCTAGTTGTAGAATTCTGAACGCTTTTGTCTACCTTCCCTCGCCGCCGGATCTCTAGATCCTCTGACGTGATTTCTGAACGGTTTTGTCTAACTCATTTGCCGTTGGATCTCTATAGCTCTAGTGTGAATTCTTAACGCTTTTGTCTAACTCCCTCGCCGCCGGATCTCTAGATCTCTGATGTGATTTCTGAACGGTTTTGTCTAACTCATTTGCCGTTGGATCTCTATAGCTCTAGTGTGAATTCTGAACGCTTTCGTCTAACTCCCTCGCCGCCGGATCTCTAGATCTCTGATGTGATTTCTGAACGGCTTTCTCTAACTCATTTGCCGTTGGATCTCTATAGCTCTAGTGTGAATTCTGAACGCTTTTGTCTAACTCCCTCGCCGCCGGATCTCTAGATCTCTGACGTGATTTCTGAACGGTTTTGTCTAACTCATTTGCCGTTGGATCTCTGTAGCTCTCGTGTGAATTCTGAACGCTTTTGTCTAACTCCCTCGCCGCCGGATCTCTAGATCTCTGACGTGATTTCTGAACGACTTTGTCTAACTCATTTGCCGTTGGATCTCTATAGCTTAGTGTGAATTCTGAACGCTTTTGTCTAACTCCCTCGCCGCCGGATCTCTAGATCTCTGACGTGATTTCTGAACGGTTTTGTCTAACTCATTTGCCGTTGGATCTCTATAGCTCTAGTGTGAATTCTGAACGCTTTTGTCTAACTCCCTCGCCGCCGGATCTCTAGATCTCTGATGTGATTTCTGAACGGTTTTGTCTATCTCATTTGCCGTTGGATCTCTATAGCTCTAGTGTGATTTCTGAACGCTTTTGTCTAACTCCCTCGCCGCCGGATCTCTAGATCTCTGACGTTATTTCTGAACGGTTTCGTCTAACTCATTTGCCGTTGGATCTCTATAGCTCTAGTGTGAATTCTGAACGCTTTTGTCTAACTCCCTCGCCGCCGGATCTCTAGATCTCTGACGTGATTTCTGAACGGTTTTGTCTAACTCATTTGCCGTTGGATCTCTATAGCTCTAGTGTGAATTCTGAACGCTTTTTGTCTAACTCCCTCGCCGCCGGATCTCTAGATCTCTGATGTGATTTCTGAACGGTTTTGTCTAACTCATTTGCCGTTGGCTCTCTATAGCTCTAGTGTGAATTCTGAACGCTTTTGTCTAACTCCCTCGCCGCCGGATCTCTAGATCTCTGATGTGATTTCTGAACGGGTTTGTCTAACTCATTTGCCGTTGGATCTCTATAGCTCTAGTGTGAATTCTGAACGCTTTTGTCTACCTCCCTCGCCGCCGGATCTCTAGATCTCTGACGTGATTTCTGAACGGTTTTGTCTAACTCATTTGCCGTTGGATCTCTATAGCTCTAGTGTGAATTCTGAACGCTTTTGTCTAACTCCCTCGCCGCCGTATCTCTAGATATCTGACGTGATTTCTGAACGGTTTTGTCTAACTCATTTGCCCCACCCTCCTCTAGCTCTCAACTGTGAATTCTGAACCGCTTTTTTGTCATCCTGCCCGCCGCGGTATCTTCTTAGATACTTGGACGTGTTTTTGAGCTGCACGGTTTTGTTCTAAATCATTGTGCCGTTGGATGCTTTATAGCTCTTTCGTGTGAATTACTGAACGCTTTTTATCTAAACCTCCCTCGCCGCCGTGATCTTCTAGATCTCTGATTGTTGAATTCTGAACGCTTTTGTCTAACTCCCTCGCCGCCGGATCTCTAGATCTCTGATGTGATTTCTGAACGGTTTTGTTTAACTCATTTGCCGTTGGATCTCTATAGCTCTAGTGTGAATTCTGAACGTTTGTCTAACTCCCTCGCCGCCGGATCTCTAGATCTCTGACGTGATTTCTGAACGGTTTTGTCTAACCCATTTGCCGTTGGATCTCTATAGCTCTAGTGTGAATTCTGAACGCTTTTGTCTAACTCCCTCGCCGCCGGATCTCTAGATCTCTGATGTGATTTCTGAACGGCTTTGTCTAACTCATTTGCCTTTGGATCTCTATAGCTCTAGTGTGAATTCTGAACGCTTTTGTCTAACTCCCTCGCCGCCGGATCTATAGATCTCTGACGTGATTTCTGAACGGTTTTGTCTAACTCATTTGCCGTTGGATCTCTATAGCTCTAGTGTGAATTCTGAACGCTTTTGTCTAAATCCCTCGCCGCCGGATCTCTAGATCTCTGACGTGATTTCTGAACGGTTTTGTCTAACTCATTTGCCGTTGGATCTCTATAGCTCTAGTGTGAATTCTGAACGCTTTTGTCTAACTCCCTCGCCGCCGGATCTCTAGATCTCTGACGTGATTTCTGAACGGTTTTGTCTAACTCATTTGCCGTTGGATCTCTATAGCTCTAGTGTGAATTCTGAACGCTTTTGTCTAACTCCCTCGCCGCCGGATCTCTAGATCTCTGATGTGATTTCTGAACGGTTTTGTCTAACTCATTTGCCGTTGGATCTCTATAGCTCTAGTGTGAATTCTGAACGCTTTTGTCTAACTCCCTCGCCGCCGGATCTCTAGATCTCTGACGTGATTTCTGAACGGTTTTGTCTAACTCATTTGCCGTTGGATCTCTATAGCTCTAGTGTGAATTCTGAACGCTTTTGTCTAACTCCCTCGCCGCCGGATCTCTAGATCTCTGATGTGATTTCTGAACGGTTTTGTCTAACTCATTTGCCGTTGGATCTCTATAGCTATAGTGTGAATTCTGAACGCTTTTGTCTAACTCCCTCGCCGCCGGATCTCTAGATCTCTGACGTGATTTCTGAACGGTTTTGTCTAACTCATTTGCCGTTGGATCTCTATAGCTCTAGTGTGAATTCTGAACGCTTTTGTCTAACTCCCTCGCCGCCGGATCTCTAGATCTCTGATGTGATTTCTGAACGGTTTTGTCTAACTCATTTGCCGTTGGATCTCTATAGCTCTAGTGTGAATTCTGAACGCTTTTGTCTAACTCCCTCGCCGCCGGATCTCTAGATCTCTGATGTGATTTCTGAACGGTTTTGTCTAACTCATTTGCCGTTGGATCTCTATAGCTCTAGTGTGAATTCTGAACGCTTTTGTCTAACTCCCTCGCCGCCGGATCTCTAGATCTCTGATGTGATTTCTGAACGGTTTTGTCTAACTCATTTGCCGTTGATCTCTATAGCTCTAGTGTGAATTCTGAACGCTTTTGTCTAACTCCCTCGCCGCCGGATCTCTAGATCTCTGACGTGAGTTCTGAACGGTTTTGTCTAACTCATTTGCCGTTGGATCTCTATAGCTCTAGTGTGAATTCTGAACGCTTTTGTCTAACTCCCTCGCCGCCGGATCTCTAGATCTCTGACGTGATTTCTGAACGGCTTTGTCTAACTCATTTGCCGTTGGATCTCTATAGCTCTAGTGTGAATTCTGAACGCTTTTGTCTAACTCCCTCGCCGCCGGATCTCTAGATCTCTGACGTGATTTCTGAACGGTTTGTCTAACTCATTTGCCGTTGGATCTCTATAGCTCTAGTGTGAATTCTGAACGCTTTTGTCTAACTCCCTCGCCGCCGGATCTCTAGATCTCTGACGTGATTTCTGAACGGTTTTGTCTAACTCATTTGCCGTTGGATCTCTATAGCTCTAGTGTGAATTCTGAACGCTTTTGTCTAACTCCCTCGCCGCCGGATCTCTAGATCTCTGACGTGATTTCTGAACGGTTTTGTCTAACTCATTTGCCATTGGATCTCTATAGCTCTAGTGTGAATTCTGAACGCTTTTGTCTAACTCCCTCGCCATGGCGCCCTGCAGCAAGCGCCCGGCCTGGATGCGGTCGCAGCTGGCTTTATCAAAGACAGTTGCGCTCGTGCTGATCGCCATGGGGTTTCCAAGGGTTGGGCCACTTGCTCAGTTGCTTAACGTTCTGCTTGGGCCGGCTTGCACAGCTAACAAGGCTAGAGATGTGTGACCTGGCAGCTCAAGTTGCTTGGGGCATGGGGTACCAAACCAGAGCCGCGTCCTCAGTTCTCTCCAACAAGCAGACTCGAGTCAAACAGCGCGCAAACCGCTTGTTAACACGTGTTGGAGATTGACGAGTCACTAGTCGAGCCCAGCTCCGTCTTCCAAAACCGCGCCCAGGACCTTATGGTGCTAGATCTTTTTGCTGGACACGGAAACATTGAGAAGGCTGCCCGCGCGGGCCTCAACAACTGTCGCGCGACTTGCGCGCCTGCGCCTTTGAGGAGAGCACAACCTCCCCGCGCCTTCGCCTCGGGGGCCATTGTTTGCTCCGCTCGAGCGCTTGTCTACGTGCTAGAAACGGCGCCACGATTTGTCCTCGAAAACTCAGGGATCACGTGGAGCTTCTCAATCCTTCCCTGGGGATGAGCAACGACCTTTTGAAGCCGTGCCTGGGCCGGACTTGGACTTGGAACTTGTGCCGCCCCAAAAAGAAACGAGTCTTGTGGACAGTTTTTGAAGAGGGGGAACCTATTCCGTTGCCAGGGATGGCTATTTGGCCTCGCTCATCCAGATCTTGAGGGTGAAAGAAGGAGGACTTGTGCACGCAGGAGTCCCATGTTCAAGCTACGTGTGGATTAGCTTGTCTACATCCAAACGGAAGGCAGATAATGATTTCTGGGGCGATGAGAGCCGGGCTTTCATAAGACAGGCAAACAAGCTCACTTGCCGGGCGCTGCTTTTGCTTCTACTTTGCACAGCAAGGGGAGTGTGGTGGGTGGTGGAGCAGCCCAGCTCTAGCCGCCTCAACCGCATCCCTTCCTGGGTTCTCATGAGTCAGTTGGTGGGCGCCATCATCCCTGTCACCGATGTCCGGTTGCCCGGACCTCAAAACCGGTAGTTGGTTGCCACTGTTTGACCCAAGTCCCATGGGCGCCTGGGGCCACCGGTCCCGAAAACCCACTCGTGTGTGGGCGACCTCGCCAGAAGCTTACAAGTCCTTGATGCGTTTCCCGCACCTCCGTTTTCTGAGGGGCTGGCTGAAGCGGCTGAAGAGGAAGATCTCGCCTGCCCAAGCTAAAAAGCTGTCCAGTAAGGGCAACACTGTCAAATCAATTTCCAGATCTGGCCGGCTGTTTGTGTCGGGGTCTCAGATTTGCGTGAACACACCCACCCGGCCATGATGGTTGCGTTTCCTTCCCTTGCAGGAGTGGCGGGCCAAAGCTCAAGCAATCGCAAATATACCCAAAGCCCTACGCGCGGCAAGTGATCCGCCTTCATCTTAAGGCTATGGCCGGGGCCTTGGATCGCCCGAGCTGTCGGTTCTTAAGCAAACCAAAAACGAAATTTCTGGACCAAAGCAAAACATACACATTTCAACTGTTGGGAAAGCCCTGTTCCCAGCGCTGTGCCTTGAACTTCCCTGATGACAGGAGAAGACGCGACTGCATCTCAAGGCTGCCACGATGATGGCAGTAAAAGAAGTTGCGGCCGTTCGCGCAGCCACTTGACAAGTCTTCGCTGCACATTGCCATATTAGCAACTCAAGTTGAGATATTGCTTGAAGCATTTGTTGCCCTGTGAAAATTATTGGCCGCGTGGGTTTGCGAAGAGTGCGCTGGTGATGTTTGGCTGTTCTGCGGACCTGGTGATGCTGGGGGGTGTTGGCGGCCTCTGAGTCTGGCACCTTCACTAGGGTGCCAGATTGGAAGGCTCTACAAAGGAACTGGCGTTTGGCAATGCTAGCGATGCTGGTGGGTGACGAATTTGCTAATTCGTCGCACGGCCGATTGCATCACCAGCGTCGGCAGCATCACCAGCATCACCAGCATCACCAGCACTGCCAGCAACAAAGTCGACGCTGACGAATTAGCTAATTCGTCACCGATCGTTTGTTAGTGCTGACGCAAGCTTATGAGTCTGGCACCTTCATTGAGGGTGCCAGGCTGGAAGTGTACAAAGGAGGTGAGGCTGGTGATGCTGGGCGCGCTTCAAATCTTGCACCTTCAATTCAGGGCGCCAGATTGGATGCTGGGGGTGTTTGGCTGTCACCTTCATTGAGGGTGCCAGATTCGAATTTCAATGGGTGTTGCTGGTGATGCTGGGGCTTTGAGCTGCTGCGCTGTTTTGAGTTTGGCACCTTCCTTGGCCTTTGAATCTGGCACCTTCGTTGAGGGTGCCAGTTTGGAAGGCTCTACAAAGGGTGTTGCTGGCGACGCCAAGGGTGTCTGACCTTTGTTGAAATTGCTATTTGAATTTGCATTGATCTTTCCATATCTTCCCTCGTGCCCCAAGGCCTGGAAGAAACAGGGCAAGCCTTCTGCGTGGGGGCGCGCCGACGAGAAGGAGCTTAAAGCGTTTTTGTCTGAGAAACTCAGGGCAGGTCTCTATGTGCCAGCTTGATTAGATTTCCAAGGGCCAGCTTCCATCGAAAAGAATCGTTTGTCTCTTGAACGCAACATGCGTTTTGACCCAAGCCTGGCCCTTTTCATGAAATTCACACAGCTCTTGCGCTTGCCCCAGCTATCAATGTTGTGACTGAAAGAAGTCACACTCTTGGAGCAAGGGGCGCAAGAGCACGGGCACGCCTGCAGGGGAAAGTCAGGGTGTGCCTCAGCGTCATTGTGATTTGGAGTGGAAAATTGCACTTTGCTGCAAGCTGTTGTGAAACGTGTGATGCGTGAAAGGTGCGTGAAAGGTGCGTGAAAGGTCAAGTTTTTGCGTGAAAGGTCAAGTTTTGGCGTGAAAGGTGCGTGAATCCTAGCAGCCTCAAAACAACTCTAGATTTGTGTGCCGAATTGGGGAAGCGCTTGCCTTTACTCCCAGCCCGGTCAGCGCCTGCGCCCTCCGGATCCAGCTTTTGCTCACCTGGCGCAGCAGGCAGGCTGGACACGTTGCTAGCGCGGTAGAATCTGTCAGCTTAGGATGGAAGACGCGACATCGGTTACGTCATCTGCAGGCCAGACCCTTGCCTGGGCGTGGTTTTGTTGGGCGCAGAATTCCAAACTGGCCCTGTCTCTTGTTTTTTGCGTGCTTTTCTGTATGCCTCGCGCTACGAGGGCGTGCCTCTGTTGTCTGGGATGCTCCAAGTTCGCAACCCTGAAGAGGTACGTGTTCATGGGGCACTGTTTTGTAACCGTGGGTGAGGGGAACAAGGTTCAAAGAAGAAAATCATTCCACCCTTCATGCAACCATATGGAAGGACCCGTTGCCACGAGCTTGCCCTAAGCGCCCCTATGCCAATCGAGTTAAGTAACTGTTTGACGGTCGGCGTCTTGCAGGCGCAAAGAAACGGGTTGTGAAAGTCGTCAAAGTTGTGAAGCGGAAAAAACAAAAAACGGCGGTCGCTGAAGAAAGTGCCCTTGCTGCCACTCAACTGAGCTGCAGTGACGCGGAGCCGCAAACCCCTTCCTCGGCTGGTCTGGACCGCCGCCCTGACACGTTGGACATGATGGACTCCCAGGATGCTTCAAAAGCGCGCACGCCTCCCAGCCCAGCCTTGCTGCAGCAGGAGGGGCAACAACAGCAGCAGACCCCTAGCCCAACAAAGCAACAGCGCGTCCCCAGCCCAGGAAAGCAGGATCTACCGCAAGAGCAGCAGACCCCCGCGCGAAGAAAGCAGCAGGATGAGCAGCGGTCAGGAGAGCAAATCCCCAGCCAAGGAAAGCAAGAGGATCTACCAACCCCCAGCCCAGGAAAGCAGCAGGAGCTACAGCAGCAGCAGGATCACTCAGGAAAGCAGGCGCCAAAGCAGCAAACCCCCACTTTGCAAGTTGCAGCCAAACCAGCAGCAGCGCAGACCGCGCAGGTGGACAAGCAACCTCAGTTTCCACCGCAGGACGCAGAGCGTGCGCAGCAAGAGCCTGGCGCCGGCGCAGCCAGCGCGGACGGCGACCAGCCGGATAAGGCTACGAAAAAGCGTGCGGCGCACGCGCGCTACATGCGCTTTTTTCGTGCTGTGCGTAGCCCTGGCCTTAACTTTAGCTGTTTCTGTTCCTGAGTCGGCCTAACAAACTGTAGGCCCGCAGAAGACGCCGCCAGAGGTGAGGCGAGCTTACGAAGAAGCAAGCAAAGCCCCTTACCACGAACGCATCTTTGACAGCGGTTACTGTTGGCATCCTTGGCTGGTTGTTTTTCGCTGGCTAAGGCATTGAAAAGACCGGAACCATGTTTGAGGCTTGGCTCTCCACGGGCGGCGAGTGGAGCCAATCCAGCTTTTACATGAACTTGAAGCAGACGCAGCGACTCACACGTCGCGGATGCCGCCGCTGGCTCCTACGCAAAGAAATGGAAGATAAATGGGGCCCGGCTGCTTGGCGTTTCAATGAACCAGCAAAGCTTTACAACGAGCTCCCAAAAAAAACAACCCTGGCGCAGTTGAGCTTTCAAACAAAGCCGGTAAGTATTTTGATCGCCCTTGCGCGTGGGAATCTTAACAAACTCTTGGGCCCGGGCCTGGGCGTGCGCGGGCTTCCCGTTCAACGTGACCTGCCGTTCCAAATGGTTTGATTCCAGTTTAAGCGGCAGGGGTCCGCCTGCCTCAGGATATCGCTGGGGCCATGATCACGAGGAAAGAACTTGACCCAGATTTGTCTATGACGGAGACACGTGTGCACCCCGAGTGCGAAGGAGTTCTTGTGAACGGAGTGGCCAAGCTTCAAATAAGCATGCTGCCACCTCCAACGAAATATGCGACCTGCAGCCCCCTTCTAAACTTAGGAGAAAGTCATGCAGTACAAGGTGTGGGATGACGATGCCGAGATTAATGAGGAAGAAGAGGCGGGTCTGTCTTGTTAAAGGGAGCCTTTTTGTTTTCAATGAACCCCCTCACAACAAGCGATTTTTCTATTCCCAAACACCTGCGCTCCAGCAGGTCAAGGAGCAGACCTTCACTGCCGTAGACCGCCAAGACAGCTCCTCGTCTTCCGACTCCGCCTGCGACAAATCGAAAAAGAAGGACAGGGCTTCCGAGGTCTAAAGTTTTCAGGGATTGCCGGCTGCAGCTTCAGGACAAGAAGAAGGACACGGGGAAAAAGAAGAAAGAACAAAAGCCGGAAAAGAAGGGACGTGGAGCGGGGGCCAAGGCCAAGGGGAACAAGAAGGCAAAAGAGGAAAACACAGAGGAGGCGGAGCACAAAAAGAAGGAGAAAGCAAGCCTTGCTGCTGCTAAGAAGGCGCATTGCGCAAAACAAGGGCCCCGCGCAACACCTCTTGGCGCCCTGTTTTCAAAGTTGCTTGCAACCAGCCCGCGCCATGTGTGTATCCTTGGTGTCCTATGTTCAAAGTGATTTGTGCGCTGGGAGGAGACACAAAAAAGCAAGAAGAACTCACACACTCAAACTGCTTTTTCGAGGAAACAAACGCGCTTCACAGCAAACAGGAGTCTGCCCACACGCACGCCTAAAGTGTTTTTTGGTGGGAAGCAGGCAAAAAAGAAAACAGTCCCGTTTAAATGACCTTGGTCTCTCCTGTGTTCAACGCGTCGTACGCCCAAAGTGTTTCTTGGATTTCCTTGGTATCCCATGTTCGATGTGTCTTTTTTGCGCGCCGCAAAAAACATCCTTCACAAGCACTTGTAGAAAGCCCTATGTTCGTCCGTGTGTTGGGAAACCCTTACAAAAAGTCCTTCAAGAAAAGCCAGCACAAAAGGACCCAGTCTCAACTTTTGTTTTTGATCTTGCGTGGCAAGGTGGTGAACCAAGCCTCCGCAAAAATCCAGTCCTGCGCTGACCACACGAAGAAGCTTCACGAGCTTCCTGGCCAGCGTTCTGAAACGCCAATTAAAAAACGGGCACGTGGTTTTGGACGGCGCCATTTTTTGTGGAAGGGGGCAGAAAACTAAATTTTGATGTCTGTGCGCAAGAGCTATTGCGACCGTAGTTGTGTTTCAGGAAAAAATGTCAGGGTGGTATCTTGGTTGGGCTCCAAAATCGCCTCAATATCGATTTGAAAAAAGTCTCGTGATACTTTTGGGGCGCCTTCCAAGGCAACCCGAAACCGCCCTTCGCGCTGCAATCGTTGCGGACCTGGATGTGGCGCGGCAGGGCTTGGAGGAGCACCGTGGCCGCCTGCGCCAGGCGTTGGACGATGGCGTCAAGGACGCGGACTTGTTCGTGGGTGAATTGAAGCATATGTTGCCAACCTGTTTCCCAGGACCTTGATGGCCTGGCCACTCTGAGCTCAGAACTGCAGGCCAAGTGCCAATTCTTCGACAAAATTGTCAAGGACTTGAGAAAGTTTTGCCAGGGCTGATTGCAGAGACGACAGGCCGAACCCAATTGAGTCTGGTGGCCTTTGCTACACCTATTATGTGGGGATTAGTGGTAGCTCAATGGGCAGCACTGCCTGCGCTCTCTGTCTGCTGGCCTCAATCTTTGTTTGGCTGGGGCGCGCCAACGCAATGTCGTGTTGGGGTGAGTCGCGATCGATATGGAAATCCAGGCTTCGCAACCCTTCGTCGTTTTTCCTTTTTCTACAAACCTCAAAACTTGGGGAAGACGCCGAAGCCTGGGGGATTGCTTGAAGCCGCCCTGCCTCTGGATCTGCCACGTGAACAAAGGGCGGTGCGCCGGCTTGATGTCTGCCTGCAGCGCTTCTTGAGACTGACTGCGCAATTGGTCATGACCATACTCAATGCGTGCGCAGGCTTGGAGCCAGACCCAGCACAAGATGCAAAGAAGGAGAACTTCTTTCAGGACCAGCTTGACAAGATTTGCTCCGGGGCCCGAAACTTAAGACGGTGCGCTCGCAGTGCTGCAAATTTGACTTCGTGCGTGCCCCAAGACCGTGAGTGTCAGCGGAGCCGTGGCCTCTGCACGGGCAGTTGCGCAGGAGCCGGATTTGCAGCCTCAGCGAAAGTTTCCCTTCCAATGTTAATGTTGAACCCTACCAAGAGGGCGCCTTCGAAACCGCACGAAGACACATGCACCGATGTCCATCAACGCCAGTTCCCAAGCAGAGTGAAGTAAGCTCAGACTTGCCTACAGCTTGTTCCATCGTGCCAACCAGCTCAGTTTCCTACGTGTTTATGTTTCAGCACGTGGCAGTGTGTCTACGTTTCCAGGGTTCTGAAAATTCCCGAGGCTGCTGTTTTTGACAGAAGACCGCGGCTTTTCCCCCAAGGGTCACCTTCAAGAAAATCTTCGCAGTTATGTTTGGGCGGCCCCTCTCAAAAAGCCTTGGCCTGAATCGCTGGTTTGAAAGTCAACGTTTTTCTTTTCCTGCGACAGCGCCGGTTCATGAATACACACATATATATATATATTATTTTTTCAAGGTTGCGCCGTCGCTACAGGGAAAACAGGGCGAGTTGGAGGATGTCATGTTGGCCGCTAGTCTGAGGGCCCGCAGCGACGAGTTTCCGCCTGCAGGACTCTGGCCTGGAAAGTGGTGCGTGGGCTCGAGAAATGAGCACGTACAAGCGCAAGGGGTGGAGGTTTTATCGTGAGTTCTTTGCCCACTGCCCTGTGCCGGTGGACAGGGGTGCCAAATGTCAAACTTCCGGATCCCGCGAAAACATAGCTTTTTCAAAAACAGCGGGGCTTTTGATTCCAACAGCAGCGTAGCTGCGATGGTTGCTGTCTTTGGAGCACAAACTAGGTCAGAGGCGTATCTGCTAAGTTCCGAGCTTGCAGGCTGCGCAACTCGTCCTGTCAGCGCGCTTCGCCTTTTGCGCCAAAGACCCACCCGCCAGCCATGTTTTACTTCTCATGTCTTGCAAGCCAGCAAGTGTTCTACAGGTTTCTCCCAGGTTTTTTCCTTTGGGTGTGAAACTCCCGTTTACAAGCTTGAGAAGTGTGGAGTGGCTTAAAAACCAAGGCCAACATGCGATATGTGCACATAGCCGGCAAAGCAACATGTAGAGCTTGGCTTCAAGGAAACACGCTCGGATTTCCATCGATGCGGCTATGCGAACCTTTGAATGAGGCTTACTAGCGCCCTCCTTCGCTTCTTCGTTCTTTTTGAGACCCTGAGGAACCAATCTTTGTCGAGATCCCTGTCGGGTCGTTGGGCCCATCTTCGAGCACTAGCGCTACCACAATGCAACTGCCAGTGCTTCTGCCTCACAAGGTGGTGCAGCACTTGTTTCTTGAAGCGGGGATAGAGGTGGACACGCGCTGCATCCGCAAGTTCTGGAGCCACATGCGAGACTTGTTAGCCTTAGCTCAAACTTTTCAGGGTTATCAAACGCATTTTTTGTTTTTACAAGGTGAATGCGCTCAGGGGACGTCGGCGAGCCGCACTCTGCCCAGCTTTTTGCAGCCTACGGCGATGCTGTTTTTGAATTTTGCCCTATAGGGGTCTATGGGGACGAGGCTGTCTACGGTTCCACAAACGATTTGAAAATGCTGCAGATCCACATGGACCTCCCTTTGTGGAGACCTGCTTCGGCTCGCATGAGTCGGTTCCTGCTTACCACAGTGCGGCACGGCTTCCTTCTAGGGCCCGAGTCGCTGAAGCCCGTGTGGGAGAGAACCCCAGCTGCACTCAGGTTCCCGTGCGCTGTGTCGCAACTATTTGTTGACGGTCTTTGAGGAATTATTTGGAGCCTGAACCTTTTACTCCTGAACTTCGACCCGGAAACCAACGCGGCTCTTTTCAAGCGCCCTGCAAGGACTTTCGCATAGAACACGAAAACCTCTTTCTCCCTTTTGCTCTCTCCAAGCTCCTGCGCCAGGAGGTTCGCCCTGACGGAGATCAGAGGTGATTGGGCCTGGCACAAGACTGTGTGGGGGCTCACCAGGCGGGTGGCCAGTTCAACGCGGGCTTTTTTTTTAAAAAAAAACGGGTTTGCTATAATCCCTCCTTCTTTCAGAACGCGTAGGTTGACAAGCAAACACAAGTTACAGGGTGTCCGTTGGCTTTTGTTGTTGTAAGTGTCTGGCGCTCGATTTTTTGGGCCAAGCGGGCCTTTGTCTTGGTTCAAAAGAATCGCATTGGTTTGCGAAAAACTCATAGCGAGCAATTCCTGTGGCAGGTGGTACAGAGCTGACATGATATGCTATCGTTGCAACGCAAGTGTCAGTGATGAGCCAAGTTATTTGGATTGGGAGGCTTGCAAGGTCTCAGCAACAAGCCCGGCTGAGTTCATAGAGGAAGTGGCAGGGCATTTATGCCCATTGGCGCTTTCTCTCAGCAGCTTTCACCCCTGCTTGCTGAAGTATTGTAGCATGCACTGCTGCAATCTTGGGCTGCTATTCACATCAAATGGAAGCTCCTTGGCCACCCTTCTTGAGTTGAAGTATTTCGGGGATGGCTTGTTGCCAGAACAAGTTGCGGCAGCGTGGAATGATTTTGTTCTCTGGAAGAAGCAACACCGAGTCCGCTGTTCACAAACACGATTCACTGTGAAGATGATTTTCAAGAAACGGCATGGAGGATACATGAGCACGAAAGCTTTTTGCGCCCGAGTGATCGCTGAGTGGGTCCAAGATATTTCAATGCATGCTTGGATGGGAACAACTCCGCCAAACCGGGTCTTCGGGCAGTACCTCTTGGCGCACCCATCACACAGGACTGAGGATCCGCGCCTTGTGCACCAAGCCGCAGCCACGATGCTAGGGCTGGTTTAGAGTTGCTTCTTGCAAGGCCCCTTCAAGTCGGGCGCCAATCAAACCAAGAGCCCGAACGTTCATCCCCCGTTTCAGAAATGAACGTTGACCCAACTAGACGGCGAAGCAAGTTAAACAATGGTTTTTTGCCGCCCCAGGATTAGTCACGGCGCGCTTGTTGGAGGGGGGGGCTAGGCTTATGTTTGTCTCCAGCTGGTTGAGCCAAGGACAGGGATCAGCCGCTGGTTTGGGCTGCAAGAAAGATGCGGCCGATATCTGCGCTATGGCATTGATTTTTGGAAAACCAAACCCTTGAACACTCGAAACCCATAAAATGTTGGGTTGACTTATGTGACAAGCCGCTTCCCAGGACTCAAGATCAAGCGCAAGCTATTTACGATGCTGGAATTCAATTCTTGGAGCAGCACCTGGCCCTCACAAAAATCGCAATCAGGAGAACATAAACTGTGCAGCGCAGCAACGGTTATGCAATAAATTTGGCGTTGCAGGACCAAGCGACTGCAATGGATAGTGAAGCCAAAGTTCCACGAGCCCTAGCTGCAAACATGTGCTGTAAGCTCACCTCCGTTTCACCCCTGTTAAAGGGCCCCGTTTTCAACTCAAGACCTGGTTGGCCAACAAAGGCCATGTGGCACTTATTGGAGGACGCCCGTGCCCTTCGCTTGAACAGCCGCTTCACACATTGTTATATCGATGAGGATCATGTTGGTTGGTGCAAAAAACTCTGGAGCCGCGCGCGGGCTTCGCAGCAAGAACGACAAGTTGTCCGGCTGGCCTCTTTGCGGCTTCGAACCATCAAATGGCGGGTGAAGCAATTGAATGCACAGGTCCGTAGCCGGCTGCTAAAGGCAACCAGGAAATCAGGGTAAATGACCCAACTTGTGGCTGAGCAACTTCGTGATTGAAAAATCGCGCGGGCTCTCTAGATCTTTGTCTTCAACCAGCAAGCCCACCAATTTTGCTTTAGGAGAAATTAGCAAACTTTTGTTCTGACAAACAGTTGTCGTTTTTGCAGGTTTGCAGTGAAAACGGAGTGCCAACGGCCGCCCCCTTTGTCCGGGTTTGATTAAGAGGAAAGCAAGTTCAAGCTTGGGGGGGGTTTCCACATGTTGCCACCCAAGTCCGCAGAGGGCCCGCGAGCCTGCCATTTGCCGTTGCAGCGAGCAGTAGTAACGCGCAGGTGCGAAATCGTGGTGGCTTCGGCCGTCACAGCTGTCCTTGTCTGGTCGGCCCTGCTGGCCCGGCCACTGGCGGGAGCCTGTAAACTTCGCTGCCACAAAACTCTGGCTTTCGATTGTCACAGTTGCCCTGGCTGCCGCTACTCCTCTGTCTCCGCGGCTGCCCAAACGACTTGCGCGACTGCGCAGGCTGCGCGCGCGTGCAAATTCTGCGCAGCGCGTGAAAAAGCACGAAACCGCAAAGCGTGAAACTAAGTTTTACTTGGTTTTTTTGAAAGCGCCGAGTTTAACTTCGTTTTTTGAGTCTTGGGGTTCTTATTTGATTCAGGGGACCGGGCCGGGGTGATCAGTGATCCTGATGATCCTGGTCCTGGTCCTGATCCATCTCAGGTTTACTGGTCCGATGTGTTGGGCCGCTACCTCCTGGCGAAGGAGAAACTGAACGTCCACTTGATGCCGGTGAGACGTTCACACTGCGAGCAAATGGGCCTTGACTACCCGTGGTTCAAGGACAATTGATCAATCGCAGCCGAATTGAATCAATGCCATTTTTTTGCATCACTGCTGTTCTCACAGTACGCCCCCAAGGACTCAGGACCCCAATGTCAATGGCTGTCCCAAGTAAGTCCACTTGCACGGTTGTCACCCGGTTGAACCCGGCCCGGTTGTCTCACTTGTTCCGGTTGCTGTGGCGGCGGCCAAGTCTTGAAGGAGTTGCCTTCTTCGAGCACACGCGTGGCAGAGCTTGCGGGCAATGGCATGTGCATGCCGTGTGTGATCTGGACAAGTTGGCATGTTTTCCATGGGTTGTTTGTTGGCACAAGTTGGCACCGTCGGCCGTCGGCTGTTGGCTGTGGCTGTTGGCATCCCTTTCCTTTTCCTGAAATGCGTCTTGCAATGATTGCAATGTTGCTTTGAGGTATTCGCAGTGATGCTCTGGACTCTGGCGTACTCCAGTCCGTGCTGCTGACGCCGCCGCTGCGCTGCGCCGCGCTTTGGTCGACGCAAGGCGTCATCCTCATTGTTTGCATTCTGCATTCTGCATTCTGCATTCTGCATGTCTGTCATAGACAGTCATAGACATGGACCTTGCGACTTGCAACGCACGGGATTGGATGATTTGGATGACCTCACCCGGCCCAGGCACACAGGCTGCTGGGCTCCTGGGCCAGACCTGAGTGTCCTGCAGTTTTTGGTTTTCGGGGTTGAGCAGTGACTCGAATGATCACTGCTTGGAACGGGGCGGAGGGGCCCGGGCTGAGGCTGGGCCAGTCTATAAGGGCCATAAGGCCATAAGGCTTATGAATTATGAAGGGCCAAATAATTTCACAGACTTAGTGAACTTAGTGAGGTGTTGAGTGAAAGGGGCTGCGGTGATTCTGCAGGGCAAGGGATTGGGACTGGGATGACCTTGCCCGGGCCCGGTCTGCAGTTTGGGGGTTTGGTTGCGCGGCAGTCGGCAGTGCCCCAGTCTCGGCGGGTGACTGATCATTGCCACTGCATTGCACAATCTGGTTGCTGTTTCGCGGCAACACGGCAACGACAACGATGCTGGTGCTACCGTGCTGCACGGGCTTTGGAGTCCAAACTTTGGAGGTTCAAAAGTTCAACGCGTCTTGAAAATACCGGGCTGCCCGTGCCAGTGCCACGCCATGCCAGTGCCAGTCAGTCAGTGCCAGTTGCCGGAAATCTGAATCCAAATCCAATTCACTCCACTCCAGTCACTCACTCCACTCCACTGTCATTTTCTTTGCGTTTGATGATCGATGCGTCTCCGGCTGAGCCCGGCAACGGCAGCGGCATATCCAAATCCAAATCATAGTGACACATAGCACAGTAGTACACACACTACTACACTACACACTGACTGCCGACTCCTTTGCGACGCTGGCAATGGAGTCATCAGAGCCAGATCAGCCTGGGCCTGGGGCTGTTCATTGCGATATATGTCAAGAAGAACTGTCGGCAGCCGACCTGAAGAAAGCGACCGACCTGAAACTGGCCCCGCGCCACATGTCCTGCAGAAATGCAGAACGTGCGATGCTGGGGGCGGCAGACGTTGAGATGAAAGGGAAGCTCAGGCCGGCCGATCCGTGCAAGTGATTGTCACCGCGACGGGGTGACGTGACAGTGTGAGTGCTCAGTGACAGTGCACATGTGGTTCAGTCAGTGTGGAGTGTGGAGTCTGGAGTGTGTGAGCGGAGTGAGGTGACTGGGGTGTTTCGAGTTTCAAGTGCAGTCGTGCCGTGTTCTCGTGTAGTGTTCTTGAGTTGAATCACGCACGCAGGCATGCAGTGGCATGCAGCATTGCCATTGCCAGCGCCCGCCAGGCAGCTCAAAAGCACGGACAAGGCCGGTCTGAGTCTGAGCGACTGACTGACGACTGGTGACTGACTGATGCGTAAGTGAAGTGTGGCTGTCACAGCTTGCCGCGGGACCGGGTGACGGGTGACCAGCCTAACCGGGTTGTCCTTTTCGCTTTGATTTTAAGCCTTGTTGAGACATTGTTGAGTCTGCCTTGTGGCCTTGTGGTACACATGTTTGCTTGGCGACATGGCATTGTTTGATTGACTGCCAGTGCGGCGCTTCGGGCGCCGGTCTTGGCCTCAGGCCGCCTATGGAAGGCTATGCCTCCGCCATCACGAGAGCACTTCCAGGGGCAAAGGTAGAAAGGCAAACACAAACTTCGACTGGATGATCGAAATGGAGCGCCTGTGTGGCACTATTTTGTGGGGATGATCAGGGTCATCAGAATCTATTAAGTGTTGAATAATAATATACCCAACCCCCAGCGGTACTATTGTTGAGGCGTGTGAGAATTGAGGGTGAGGCCGTGAGGCGTTGGTTGTAGAATTATTGCTTTAGGGATTCGGGTCGGGAGGTTCGGTCTGCAACTTCAGCGGTGTGCACTGCCGAAACCTATCCATGTTTGCTGATCTCTGGGCAAAACTGAGGACGGTAAGCAAAGGCGGCAGGGAGACAAAAAAGATGCCGCCGTTGGAAGCTTCTGGATTACTCAGATTTCCTGGAGCACTACCACAGAAAGTTGAACAAGTCCGCAGCAGCAAACAAGGAATAATCACATTAGTGTAGGAGCTGGCGGAGCAGGAGAGGTCCTGCGGGGCTGCGATGTGAATGCAGTTGAGTGTTGCAAAATGCCAACTCGATCAAAAAACTTAGGAAGCCCCCGCGCCGCCTTACTTTCATGGAAGCCAGATGCTTGGCAAAATTGGCGACGTTGTAGTGCTGAGCCTCGAGCCACCGGTTGAACCGGTTGAGTTAGTTGAATTCCGGTTGTTGACCTGGACTTTTGTGTCATTTTGAGATTTTGAGGGCATAAGTTAAAGTTTGAGCTCAGCAACAGCAACGCGTTGCCAGCCCCAATCCCAATTATTCTGTTATTTAATTTATCAATCCCAATTATTCTGTATAAGATGGACTGCAGTCAGCCCAGCCTTTGACATGTAGACTTGCCACAATTGCAATTGCGACGTGCCAAGTGCCAAGGCCGCAAGTGGAATGACGACATCCGGGACCCCAGCATCGCCAAGGACTCGGTTCAGGCGCGATATTCTCGTGGGCGTGAGCCTCTAACGTGGTGGTGACGGTCATGCCTTGCCACGGTAGGGAGCAGAGGCAGTTGCAGAGCCAGTGCGCCTGAAGGCCTGAAGGTTTGAGGCTTGCGGCTTGAAATTATTGAAGGCTTGAATGAATAATCCATGTTCTAAATCTGAATCTGAATGCTGAACCCAGGGAGTAGGGAAGCCCTGCTGCGCGACAGGAGGTGATCAACGGCAAAACCGTCACCACACAGTTGGTTGCGGCGCCGATGCCTCGAGAGATCCACGCAGATGACTATGTGGATAAAGCGAATGTGGTGCAGGGAGGGAACACAACACGCCGGCCGAATCTTGCCATCGTAGTCGTAGTCGTAGTAGTGCTGCTCAGTAATTAGTAATTTGGTATCGTTTCGGGAGTTTCGAGGCGCGCCAGCCGCCAGCGGCCCGGGCTTTCTTTTTCTGGCGGTCATTCTGGGTCACGAGTGACAAGTCACGATGTTCAAACTCACATTGAATTGAACTCAATACGCAGCACGCTCTGTGGCTGTATGGCAGTGCGGCAGTATGGCTAACTTCATTCAAACTTCACTGGTCGGCTCAGCGAGTCGGCTCTGCCCATTCCACTGAGGGCGCTGGACCAGATTGAGTCTGCAGTGTCCAGCCTGGCTGCGGAGACAGATCCCGCGTCTGGTTTGCTCAGCATGGGCCCGGCTGCAGGCTGGAAGCGGGAAGGAGCAACGAGTGAGTGAGTGAGTAGGCTCATTGATTACCCTTGGCCCGGTTGGCCCCGTGAGCTCAGTCACTGGCAAGGTCTGTCGGCAAACTCGAGCGGCAGCCGTGGTGGAGGAACTGGGCGCGTCAGCCTGGATGGCAAGGGCAAGGGGAAGGGGAAGCAGCAGGGGCTTCCCGCCCGCGGCGGGAAGCCCCTGGAGGTGTTGAAGCTGAACTTCAGGGGCAAGTTTTCCACGGCCTTGCAGACAGTGCGGCGCGACGCCTCGATCAGGTGCACCGAATCGGACAAAATCCTTGCAACCGCAGTGGAGTATGAGGAGCAGGTGAGGGTAATGCCGCTGCCGGTACAGGATGGCGAGGATTCTGAGCAGGGTGACAAGTGCTTGATCGTCAAGAGCCCCTACCTTGCAACTTGCTTGCAATATGCCACTATGTGATCATCGTGATCCAGCTGTATTTTGGAATGGTACGCAATAGTACGCAACAATTTCAACAATGATTCGGGAGTCGGGAGTCATGACACATTGATGTCATTTGTTTGCCATCATTCGTGCCACCATCTTCAGGCTGACCTGCGGAATCGCTACAAGTGCTTGCAGCTCTGGGCCAACGGTGGGAAGAACAGTGACGCCGAGTTGACCAAGCTGATTGGCGAGGAGGGTTTCTTCGGCCCGGTTGATTGAAATTGGTGTCATGAGACTTGTGCTGGGGCGTGTGTTGATAATGCATTGTGGTGATGATCATGCCTGGCCTGTCTGGCGCGCCTGCCGCCTGCCAAGGCTATTTCAAGACCTTGCCCAACATCAGCGGTCTCCGCGGATGCGCCTCGCTTGTCGGTGCCCTGGACATCGACCTCATGGCGGTGACCAGTCATGAGGACCTCGAGGAGTTGATGGCCGCATGCACTGGCGACTCTGGCAAAACAATCGCAAGATATTGATTGAGTGATTACTGACTCCTACTGACCACTGACTACTGACTACTGACTACTGACTACTGACTACTGATATCGTTGTCTGCTATGACCTTAAGAGACACTAAGAGACTATAAGAGACTTTAAGAGACACAGAGAAACCACAAAGCCCACGGGCCCACGGCGTGCGCAAGGGGCCCACAGTTGTCTTTGTTTGTGGTCAGTGGCTTGCCGTTTGACTGCATTTGGAAGGCGTTTGCAGAAATCCGCTGAGCTGAGGCAGATTAAACAGACCATGTTGTTAATGTCGTTTACTGGCTCTGGCAATGCGTCAAGTGTCACGAGTGTCATGGGTCACGTGTCAAGTCCAAGTCCAGTGAGTCCAGTCAGTCCAGTGAAGTGTCCAGTGAGTCCAGTCAGTCCAGTGAAGTGTCAAGGAAGCTTGGTAACCGTGAAGTCCATGATGGCGGCGGTGAAGGAGTCGGCCAAGAACTGGGAGGCCGGGCGCCGGGCGGCCCGGGCGGCCCCCCAACCAGCTAAGCTAGCAGCTAGAGGCTAGGAGTGGCTAGGAGCGGCTAGGCCGCGGCGGCCGCGGCTAGGTGGCTAGTAGCTAGGCCAGGTGGCTTGCTTGGTGGCAGTGGCGTCAGTGGCGTGTGGCTGTGGCACAACTGTTTTGCAGGCCTTCATCGCGGCGACCAAGAAGAACAGGGCCAACGCGGAGAAGAGGCGTGCCAAGCGGCGTCTTGGGCCGAACTTGGGCCACCACACTACACCACACTGTCACCACACGTCCACACGTCCTGGTCAGCCTGGTCAGATGTTGAACTGTTGGTAGTTGGTAGTTGGGAAGTTGGGGTACTTGGCAAGTACTTGGTACTTGGTACTTTGGTAACAACTTTGGTACTTGGTAAGACTTGGTACCACCTTGGTAAGACCACGACCTTTTTTCCTTACAACAACCGTCGACCAGTTTTTGTTCTCACGCTGAGTGTCACGCTGCGACCATTTTTGTGTCAGGTTGCGACGGTTGTACAAAACCGTACACAATCCGTAAAAATAGAAGAATATTGAATAAACACACACAAAACAAAACGGTACAACAACGCACAAAGCCGTACAAAAGCGCTCAGAGCCGTATTCAAGTTTCTTTTTACAGCCCAAGTCAGTTCACAGTTCAAGGGCCCAACATTCAACATACACAGTCTGCGCCCCCACCACGGCAACCACATGTCACTCACATTGAATTCATTGAATCATCATCGATTCAGCCAACACATGTGCGCAGTGCGCGCCGTGCGCCGCGTGCGCGCTGAGTGTTTGCTGCGCTGCCAACTTCACTGCCAACTGCCAACTGCCAACTGCCAACTGCCAAGGGAGGCGTCCAACAAGGCCAAGGAGGAGAAGCGCCGCTCAATTCTTGACGCTGCGACTTGGCCAACTTTACAGACGATTGCTGACTGCCGACGGGCTGTTTGACTGCTGACACAACTGATTGACTGTGACTGAGTGACTGACTACTGTACACTCTGCAGAGAAGGGTTTCCCAGGAAATATGCGGACAGTTTGATAGTTTGCCCGTGCTAGTGAAGAGACTGGAGACTGGTGTCTGTTTGGTATTAACTCTGGACACGTGAGCCAAAGGAACTGAGGCCAAAGGTGATGGCACGGGCACGGGCATGATGGAGTATATCACCAAGAACGATTGCTGCCTGCTTCGCACTGCAACGAAGATGTTCGAGAAAGGGCCCAAACCCATTGACCGGGGCAATCTGCCAAAGGAGATGAGGGCTGCCTTTGTCATCCGCGCCTAAGATCAGTCTTTGTATGCTTTTGCGTGTTTCATTTCACCCCCAAACTGTCAGGTGCTGATTGGGTTGGATGAACTTCTCGTTTGTTGCGCTTCGCTACGCAGGCTGCAAGGGCTCGCGCCAGCTGCTCGAGAAGCTCTGCGCCGAGGAGGAGGATCAGGGGGGCCCATCGCCCGGCGCTGTGCGTTCCTCTTTGACCACGATCCGTGAGCTCATACCTTCATTTCTCGAGCGGTTTGCTCAACGGAAGGAGGGCCAGCTGTTCAGTCCCTTGCCGGGGGGGCAGAGTTTGCGGGACGCTCTCCTGGGTTTGATGCCGCTGCCGCCCTTCGGCCTGCAGAGCGCGCAGATGGTCCAGATGGAGCTGGCCAAGGACCACGACATCAGCGCGGCAAAAGCCCTGGGCACCCTTCACCTCGTTGGCTACAAGCCTGGCTTCTGGCAGGACCTTGGCCCGTGAAAACAGTGAAGTAGCTGTAACTGGACTACTGTCAATTCAATGGCTGCCATTATAATCATTCGAGTCTGAGTGGACTTTCATTACACATCAGGATCATCAGACAGTCGCAAATTTATGTTTGGAGGGAGTAGTAGGGATTCTGATTCTCGTTTTAATGCGGTCGTCTTGATGGTTTTTTGTGCTATTTTCAATTTTCCTTTATGATTTGTTAACTGTTAAGCGTGGGCTTGACTGACTGGCTGGATTCCGCGGCTGGATCGTTGCCTTGCTCCTGGCTCCTGAGGAAGGCTTTGAGCCGTTCGGCCTGCCGACCCTCAGGGTGATGATGGAGGGCACGCGGCTTGCCTGAATGCACATTGCAGTCAACACGTCGGACACGTCGTGCTCAGTGTTCGTACAGGCTGGGTGTACAGTAGTACAGTAGTAGTAACTAACTAGTAGACTAGTCTACAGTTAATACTAACTACAGTCTGAGTCTGAGTCTGTACTCTCTAAACTCTGTACAGCGCAGTGCAGCAGTAAGTTGGACGTATAGTATTTGATGTGGCATGTTGCGGCGAACTTGCCATGGCCCAAACAGTTTTTGCTGAATCCAAATGATAGAGCTGAAACTTTGTTTAGGGTTTAGGGTTGTAAGTGTTATGCAAAGTTCGAAGTAAGGAATTTACTGAAGTTACTGGACGTAACTGAAGCTTGACGTTGAAAGTCGAATATCATGACAAGAGTCTTGTCACCGTCCAAGGTGCACCTACCTTTTCAGCGTTCGGGTGGAGCCGTGCGACATCAATGAGCTGGCTGACATCATGTCCGCCCTGAAGAGCTTGGACCTGACCAAGGAGAAGGACGCCGACTGCCTCACGAAGATGGCCACCGACATCACGGTTCACAAGCTTCAGCAAGGGGACGCGCTATACACGCCGCCTCAGACCCTTGTCCTTGCGAAGCACTGCTGCAGCACCACGACTTGGTTAAGAGTGACAGGGTTTGGCGTCGCTTCGCCAGAGCTCGCGGTGGGTTTGTGGCGGAAGTTGGTGCCTGGGCCGAACTGTGAGTTCCTGGAGAAGTTGCTCAGCCTGGAGCATGACGTCTCCGGTCTGCCGCCGCAGCTTGGCGGCCACGGTGGGGAGGAGCCAGTCAAGCTGGAGGACAAGGAGGATGGGCTGTGGGCTGATGCAGCCTGATGCAGCTGTCGGTTTTCGGCGCCACCGCATTGTCACCACATGATCAGGATGTGATGTGATGATGATGATGATGATGATGATCCTTAGACCCTTAGGGGTTAGGGTGCAATCAGACGAAGCACGCAAGTTGCAATTACTGCTGATCGGTTTTAATTGGCTAGTAGTGGTGGCAGTGGTGGTGCTAGTGTTTGCTTCCCAAAGCTGGCAGGACGGTGCCAATGGCTCTAATGGCCCTACTGGCCTTACGATGGCTTCTCCGGCTTCGAGGACCGACCAGCTGGAGATTGAGCTGGGTGCGGCCTTGGACGAGTGGGAGTGGACGGAGGCGGCAGGGGCCGGGGCTCTGAAACTCTGACCGTCTGAGTCGACCGTCTGAGTCTGAGTCATGATGTGTGAGAACGATCGAAACATGTCCAAGATGATCAGAGGAACTGGTGCTGCGCGCACTGAGCACTGTGCGCAAAGCTGCTTGAACGCAGAACTCCCACCAAGCCAAAGCTGTGTCCAATCGCTACCACTTTGGTTGCAAACTCGGTTCAACACTGTCAACACCACCAGGGTCACCAGAGTCTGAGTCCAGAGAAATAATAATGGTCATCGCAACCTTGGTATGGAATTTGAATGATCCATAGTTGTCGTTGTCGTAGCCCACATCCCAATCTGGATTCTATTGGAACCGCGAGCATGGAGCCTCACCAGAATCCCATGGATCGCTTGCAGTCTCGGTCTCGGTCGTGTTGGAATCGAATCCAACTTGGAATTCGTCTGCTGTTAACCGTTTCAAGTTTCAACCTTGTGGTTTTCCTGCTTTGGTCTGCAATTTCGTCTGGTCCATTTTTAGTCATGGCCTGGCCCGCCCCCGCCAACGTGCTCAGGCCGGCGCCAAGGAGAAGGAAGGCAGCGGCAGCTGCGGCAGCGGCGGCGGCGGCGGCGGCGGCAGTGGCGGCAGTGGCACTTGCGGCACTGGTGGCGGCGTGGACAAGTCCGCGGACTCCGCAGCGGCGGACAAGCCCAAAGAAGACCTTTTAACTTTTATTCTTTTGGCTATCCTGCTAAGCTATCTGCTCTTTTAGTCATGGCCCCAAAGTTGGGCCCCAAAGGCTTTGGCCCAAAGTTCCCAACGGTTAACTTTTATTTCCACTTCCTTTGCAACTGAGGATAAGGCCAAGGAGGTGATCATGGAGCCCAAGGACAAGGAGGGCGGCCGTGGCACCGGCAGTGGCGTGGACTCCGTGGACAAGTCCGCAGCGGCAGAACAGGCAGCGGCTCGGTTGCCCAAAGCAGACCTTTTAACCTTTTGGTTTTCCTGCTAACTGCTCTTTTTGTCATGGCCCAAAGTTGGCCCAATGTTCCAAAGGTTACCTTTTCTATTTCTACTTCCTTTGCAACTGAGGATGAGGCCAAGGAGGGCAGCGTCGGCGGCGGCGGCGGCGGTGGCGTGGGCGTGGACGTTGCGAAACAGGCAGCGGCTCAGGCTCAGTTGCCCAAAGCCCAAAGCAGACCTTTTAACCTTTTGGCTATCCTGCTAAGCTAACTGCTCTTTTAGTCATGGCACCAAAGGTTAACTTGTATTTCTATTTCCTTTGCAAGGATGAGGCCAGGGAGGTCATCATGGAGCCCAAGGACAAGGAGGGCGGCCGCGGCGGCAGTGGCGCCGGCTGGGCCGGCTGTGGCGTGGACAAGTCCGTTGCGGAGGAACAGGCAGCAGCTCAGTTGCCCAAAGCAGACCTTTAAACTTTAACCTTGCGGTTTTCCTGCTAACTGCTCTTTTTGTCATGGCCCAAAGATCCAAATTTCCAAAGGTTAACTTTTCGATTTCTACTTCCTTTGCAACTGAGGCCAAGCCCAAGGACATCAAGGAGGGCGGCAGTGGCAGTGGCAGTGGCAGTGGCACCGGCAGTGGCAGTGGCAGTGGCGTGGACAAGTCCGCGATAGAACAGGCAGCGGCTCAGTTGCCCAAAGCAGACCTTTTAACTTTTTGGTTATCCTGCCTGCTGGCCCTGCTGGCCTGCTGGCCCTGCTAACTGCTCTTTTAGTCATGGCCCCGGCCCAGGGCCAAAGTTCCAAAAGGTTAACTTTTTATTTCTACTTCCTTTGACTTTGCAAACTGAGGATGAGGCCAAGGAGGTCATCATGGAGCCCAAGGACATCCAGGAGGGCGGCAGTGGCAGTGGCACCGGCATTAGTGGCGTGGACAAGTCCGCGGCGGCAGAACAGGCAGCGGCTCAGTTGCCCAAAGCAAACCTACTTTTAACCTTTTGGTTATTTTACTAAGCAGTCCTGCTGGTCCTGCTGGCCTGCTTACTGCTCACTGCTAAGTGCTCTTTTGTCCCATGATTGCTGCGCTGCTTCGTGCGAGGTGTCCCATGATTGCTGCGCTGCTTCGTGCGAGGAAGGCATTGATTTTTCAGCGCTGGAGGCAGCCACCATGTTTCAGGAGACCGACCTTCTGACAGCTGAACGGCAGCATGCGGCGGCTGAGCCTCAATCTGATGAGATCAACAACCCAGAGGCTTCCACTGGCGCTTGTAGTGCCGGGAGCAACTCGACTTCACGGGCGGTCGACTGAAGTTGACTGGGTTGACTGGGTTGACTTGTGACTGCTTGTTGGGTATTCAGTTGGATTGTTGCTGCCGCCCGACAAAGTCATGTCCCAAAGTTTCCCAAAGTCCCAAAGATCCAAATTCCAAAGTTTTCCAAAGGTTAACTTTTCGAATTCTACTTCCTTTGCAACTGAGGCCAAGGCGGCGGCCACGGAGGTCATCATGGAGCCGCAGCCCAAGGACATCAAGGAGGGCGGCAGTGGCAGCTGTGGCGTGGACAAGTCCGCGGCGGAAAAGGCAGCGGCTCAGTTGCCCAAAGCAGACCTTTTAACTTTTTGGTTATCATGCAATCATGCCTGCTGGCCTGCTGGCCTGCTGGCCCTGCTAACTGCTCGTTTAGTCATGGCCCCGGCCCAGTGCCCAGGGCCAAAGTTCCAGATTCCAATTCCAAAGGTTAACTTTCTATTTGTACTTCCTTTGAGGATGAGGCCAAGGAGGTCATCATCATGGAGGGCAGCGAGCCCATGGCGGCGGCAACAGCGAAGGCGACCGTCGAACTGGAGGCTCGGCTCAGTTGCCCAAAGCAGACCTTTTTGTTTCTTTTATACAACCTTTTGGTCATGCCGATCCTGCTGAATCCTGCTCAGCCTGCTTTGGTTCATTTTTAGGCGGCTGCGGTGGCAACAGAGAAGGAGACCGTGGCTGCGGCCGCCACTGTGGCCGTGGCCACAGATTCGCAGGAGTCGCAGGAAGCAGCTGCTGAGGCTGCGGCTGCTGAGGCTGCGCCTGCGCCCACGGCGGCCACGGCGGCGGTCATGGAGGCGCGGTCGCCCAAAGTTCCAAAGCCGACCTTTTTGACTTCTTTGTTTTTCTTCTTTGGTCCATGTGTGCAAAGTGCAAAATGCAAAGGTTAACTTTTTATATATCCAAGCCCAAGCCCTTTGCAACTGACGATGAGGTCACCAATGAGGTCAAGGCCAAGCCCACCGAGTCCGCTGCCACGGCGGAAACTGCGGCGGTCATGGAGGCTCGGTCGCCCAAAGCCGACCTTTTGACTTTTTTGTTTTTCTTCTTTGGTCCGTGTGTGCAAAGTGCAAAGGGTAACTTTTTATATCCAAGTCCTTTGCAACTGACGATGAGGTCAAGGCCAAGCCGGGCAAGCCCACCGAGTCCGCTGCCACGGCGGAAACCGCGGCGGTCATGGAGGCTCGGTCGCCCAAAGCCGACCTTTTGATTTTTGTTGTTTTTCTTCTTTGGTCCATGTGTGCAAAGGGTAACTTTTTATATCCAAGTCCTTTGCAACTGACGATGAGGTCAAGGCCAAGCCGGCCAAGCCCACCGAGTCCGCTGCCACGGCGGAAACCGCGGCGGTCATGGAGGCTCGGTGGCCCAAAGCCGACCTTTTGACTTTTTTGGTTTTTCTTCTTTGGTCCATGTGTGCAAAGTGCAAAGGGTAACTTTTTATATCCAAGTCCTTTGCAACTGACGATGAGGTCAAGGCCAAGCCGGGCAAGCCCACCGAGTCCGCTGCCACGGCGGCCACCGCGGCGGTCATGGAGGCTCCGTTGCCCAAAGCCGACCGAGCTTTTTCCGAGTCACAACCCAAGCTGAACATGTCATGTAAATCAACTTACTTGAGCCCCACGCCGCCCCACGCCCAAGCCCCACGCCCCACGCCCGGGCCCCACGCCGCCCCACGCCATTCAATTTTCTCCCCCCCTTCCCTTCTGGCCCTGTGGCCCCTTGTGACCGCCCTTTTGCCCTCACGGAGTGCCAGGCGGAGGCGGCGGAGGCGGCCATGGTGCTAAAGGCGAAGAGTTGGCGCAACGACGTTGGCGCCGGCGGGGCTGCAGCTGGCGATAATCATGATGGGGCTGAGGCTAAGGCCTCATCTCATCAGCCTCATCTCATCACTGTCCATGTTTTTTTTGGTTTCTATTCAGTTACCATCACATTCACATGTCCGACATGTCCCTTTGCCGTTGCTCTCACGGAGCGCCAGGCGGTAAAGGCGAAGCGTTGGCGCAAGGACGTTGGCGCCGGCGGGGCTGCAGCTGCAGCTGGCGATAATCATGATGGGGCTGGTGCTGAGTCTAAGGCCTGGCGCAGTCACTGTCCATGTTTTTTGGTTTTTACTGGCTCGCGGCTCGCGGGTCGTGACTTTGAGAGGGCCAGTTATTTGTTGTTTTCGTGCGAGTCTGGCTTCATGATTCTGACTTCTGGAGTTTGTAAGATACCAAAAGACCCCTCCCTGAAGCCCTGAAGGCCCTGGAGTCCTGTAGTTGACTTTGGTGGACTGGTGGATGCCCAAAGCCGAATTGCTCCCCGGTCAATTTCCAAACCGTGCCATACTGTGCCACTGTGGCACTGTGGCGGCCGTGGCGCTTGTGATTTGTGAGGCAGCCGCCAAGAAGAAGGCCAAGACGAAGACGGCGGCTGACGCCGACGCGCCCCCGCCGCAGACTCTGCCTGACCTGTTTGCGCCGAACAAGCGGCGCAGGAAAGCCACTTGAGCCACTGAGCCACAGTCAAAACCCGGGTAGACGCAGATGCAGATGCAGTTGCAGATTGCAGATGACGGGTTTTGACTGTGATTCACTTGACTTGAGTTGTGACATGTAGGTAGCAAATGTAGGCCCGCATTAGGCACCCAAGAGTGACAGTGAAAGTCACTCGATTTTTGTTTTGCCGCACCTTGGAAGATGCTGGATAAAAAGAAAATATCATTCTGGACCGGACTTTCATATTTGAGACTTTGAGACGCTATATGTATATATATATACATATGTATATCATTGCGGATTTGAAATTGGCAGCAGATCTTTTCTTCATGGCGCGGCGCGGGGAAAGATATTGCAGATTTTGATTATGATGGTTCAGATTCAGATGAGGACGTTTTGCAGCCGAACCAGATGTATGAAGATATGATTCTTGCGTGTGCGTTCTTTGGCGCGATTTGGATTTGTGTTTGGATGATCCGCATTTCAATAAATTCTGGCATGAGTGCTGAGTGTGCGTAGGGTGAAGAGCATTGCAAAGAAGATTCTGTTTGAGGCAGAGATGAGCGCTGAGAGCTTGTTTGACCGCATGAAGATTCATCTTGATGCACGAAATTGATGAGAATTGTAATGGAACGGTACATGACCATGAGATGCGAGATTGGTTTGCTTTGTTGATGAGGATAATCGAAGCCAAGGGCCAAGTTTATGGGAAGCAATCAAAGTGGAGAAGAAGAAGAAGGATCAGAGCCAACCGTTCCTGTGGATTCAGACCTTTTTTACAATGTGCGAGAAGGGAACTACTATGATGAGCTGATTAGATCACGAGGCGATGCGACTTCAGATTCAACTGCAGCAAGATGTGCATTTTCGCGTTTCAGATTTCAGATGTGAGTGACCCTAGCCACGGTGCCATGCCAGGTGTCATGTAATACTTGAGGTGTAGTCGGTGTAGTATCAGTATATTATGGTATCAGTTCTTGCCGGAGGGTCTTTTGGCTTTGCGAGCGAGATTTGTAGGCTCGTCATGTTACAGAGACTTGACATATTGAACGAGTTTAGGAAATAGGAGGTTTATCTTTAAGACAGTTGAGCAGATGTATGATGTATACTAAGTAGTATACTACCTGATTGACTAAAGTTTGAATGTAAGCATATATATATACAGATGTAATGTAAATTCCGGTTTTTTGGCAGTGATTCATTTTGTGACATGTAGGCATTAGGCACCCAACAAGAGGCGCAGGTCCTGGGAGAGTAAAGTCACTTGAATTTTAATATTTCACATTTCACATCGCCGCACCTTGGAAGACTGTCATTTGTCACTTGCTGGTTTTATCGCTTTGTTCAGTCATCCATTGGTTCATCAGCTCACGGCTCACAGCCACCACCTTTTGCGCGGACTGAACTGTAAGTTACACACATGCACTTGATCATGACAGCATTTCTGCGTATTTTTGCGTATTCGCAGAAGGTTTAGCAGTCGGTCAGGTTTTGTCGCACCCTGTTTTTGCTGTTTTTATCGCTTTGTTCAACTTTGTTCAGCCGTACTTCCTCTCATCAACTTACAGCCACCTTCTTTTACATGGCCCCAACTGTGAGTCACGTTGATTTACTCGATGTCACGTGATCCTGGCAGTTTTTAGTGTGTTTTTGCGTATATTTAAGAGGATCGGCAGTCTTGTCAGGCTTTGCCAATTCTTGTTTTCCCAAATCCCAACTTGGGAGGATGATTAAATTGAAACAAACTGGCAGCCACACACTCATATATATATGAGTTGCTTGACAACTTAGTGAAAACATGGTGTCAGTCCTTCCCAGGGTAGGCTCGCGCAAATCACCACTTTTGTCTAACTCCCTCGCCGCCGGATCTCTAGATCTCTGACGTGATTTTTGAACGGTTTTGTCTAACTCATTTGCCGTTGGATCTCTATAGCTCTAGTGTGAATTCTGAACGCTTTTGTCTAACTCCCTCGCCGCCGGATCTCTAGATCTCTGACGTGATTTCTGAACGGCTTTGTCTTACTCATTTGCCGTTGGATCTCTATAGCTCTAGTGTGAATTCTGAACGCTTTTGTCTAACTCCCTCGCCGCCGGATCTCTAGATCTCTGATGTGATTTCTGAACGGTTTTGTCTAACTCATTTGCCGTTGGATCTCTATAGCTCTAGTGTGAATTGTGAACGCTTTTGTCTAACTCCCTCGCCGCCGGATCTCTAGATCTCTGACGTGATTTCTGAACGGTTTTGTCTAACTCATTTGCCGTTGGATCTCTATAGCTCTAGTGTGAATTCTGAACGCTTTTGTCTAACTCCCTCGCAGCCGGATCTCTAGATCTCTGATGTGATTTCTGAACGGCTTTGTCTAACTCATTTGCCGTTGGATCTCTATAGCGCTAGTGTGAATTCTGAACGCTTTTGTCTAACTCCCTCGCCGCCGGATCTCTAGATCTCTGACGTGATTTCTGAACGGTTTTGTCTAACTCATTTGCCGTTGGATCTCTATAGCTCTAGTGTGAATTCTGAACGCTTTTTTGTCTAACTCCCTCGCGCCGGATCTCTAGATCTCTGATGTGATTTCTGAACGGTTTTGTCTAACTCATTTGCCGTTGGATCTCTATAGCTCTAGTGTGAATTCTGAACGCTTTTGTCTAACTCCCTCGCCGCCTGATCTCTAGATATCTGACGTGATTTCTGAACGGTTTTGTCTAACTCATTTGCCGTTGGATCTCTATAGCTCTAGTGTGAATTCTGAACGCTTTTGTCTAACTCCCTCGCCGCCGGATCTCTAGATCTCTGACGTGATTTCTGAACGGTTTTGTCTAACTCATTTGCCGTTGGATCTATATCTCTCTAGTGTGAATTCTGAACGCTTTTGTCTAACTCCCTCGCCGCCGGATCTCTAGATCTCTGATGTGATTTCTGAACGGTTTTGTCTAACTCATTTGCCGTTGGATCTCTATAGCGCTAGTGTGAATTCTGAACGCTTTTGTCTAACTCCCTCGCCGCCGGATCTCTAGATCTCTGACGTGATTTCTGAACGTTTTTGTCTAACTCATTTGCCGTTGGATCTCTATAGCTCTAGTGTGAATTCTGAACGCTTTTGTCTAACTCCCTCGCCGCCGGATCTCTAGATCTCTGACGTGATGTCTGAACGGTTTTGTCTAACTCATTTGCCGTTGGATCTCTATAGCTCTAGTGTGAATTCTGAACGTTTTTGTCTAACTCCCTCGCCGCCGGATCTCTAGATCTCTGATATGATTTCTGAACGGTTTTGTCTAACTCATTTGCCATTGGATCTCTATAGCTCTAGTGTGAATTCTGAACGCTTTTGTCTAACTCCCTCGCCGCCGGATCTCTAGATCTCTGATGTGATTTCTGAACGGTTTTGTCTAACTTTTTTTTCTACCTCCAGGGCATGTCGTGTGGTGCATTGAGAGAGCCAGCTGTGCCTGAAAGGTTGCTAAGATCACCGTTTCTCCAATTGTGAAATGGGGCCCAGAGCATGATACAAAAGAATACCCAAACTCGTGAGTCCAAAATGGGGCAACTCCAATGAATGTGATCTCGGTTTCCTTCTTAGGCTGCGGCTTCTATCCAACTAGGATGTCACAAGGAGCTCAACATATCGTGGGTGGTGGAGTGGGGTAAGATCAGGGGAAAGAAGACATGGTCTTAAAACAACTGGTGCGCCCTCCGGCCCGGGCGCAGAATCCCCAAACAGCTCCCCTAACATTCTCAAGTGAGGGTTCATTTGAGCTCCTCATTTCGTCCTGTATTGGATTCAAGGTGGTCTCGGATTGGCGATCGGTCCCATTTATGTTGTCAAGGTGTGGCAAGGGAGGCCCCCAACCCAAACTCAAACTTAAACCACGGTGGGTCGATGTCCCTGAGATGCTATGCTTGGGATCCGATCTTTCAGTTGACCTTGTGAGACTTCTGGGTGAGAGCCGAGTGAACCGTGAGACTTCGGTTGAGGTGACACTGCGGGTTGTTCATGTTGTGGTTTAACCCCCAAGGGCAGACCTCAAAGTCCCAACTACCTCCGAATGAAATGGGGTGCTGATTCTGCTCATGTGTT
>CAUJNA010002396.1:27500-35202 GCA_963377175.1 Effrenium voratum | reverse complement strand
CTTGGTGCTGGTGCTGGTGCTGGTGCTGGTGTTGGTGCTGGTGCTGGCGTTGGTGTTTGAAAGTGTTGTTGTTGTTGTTGTTGTTGTTGTTGTTGTTGTTGTTGTTGTTGTTGCCAGTTGTTGTTGTTGTTGTTGTTGTTGTTGTCGGTGCTGTTGTTGGTGCTGGTGTTGGTGTTGGTGTTGGTGTTGGTGTTGAAGGTTGGTGTTGGTGCTGGTGTTGGTGTTGGTGTTGGTGCTGGTGTTGGTGTTGGTGTTGGTGTTGGTGTTGAAAGCAGGTTGGTGCTGCTGCTGCTGCTGCTGCTGGCTGTTGCGAAGGCTGCTGCTGTTGTTGTTGTTGTTGTTGTTGCTGTTGTTGTTGTTGGTGTTGTTGTTGTTGTTGTTGTTGTTGTTGTTGTTGTTGTTGTTGTTGTTGTTGTTGTTGTTGTTGTTGTTGTTGTTGTTGTTGTTGCTGTTGTTGTTGGTGTTGGTGTTTGGTGTTGGTGTTGGTGTTGGTGTTGGTGTTGGTGTTGGTGTTGGTGTTGGTGTTGGTGTTGGTGTTGGTGTTGTTGGTGGTGGTGGTGGTGGTGGTGGTGGTGGTGGTGGTGGTGGTGGTGGTTGTGGTGGTTGTGGTGGTTGTGGTTGTCGTCGTCGTCGTCGTCGTTGTTCTTCTCGTGCAGATAAAGTTGCGTCTACCTTGGGCAACCAAAGGATGGACACCCAGTGCTCCGTTGAGACTAAGTCGGGGTCTCTGAGCGCTCTCAGCCAAACACAAAGCCTTACTTTCTCAGCTCCTGGGACTGTAAACGTTTTGGGAAGACCACTTTGTTTGTAAACAACAGTTTAGACTGTGCATGCAGGAAGTGGGAAGCAGGGCAATTGGACGGGACGCAGAACAGCCGAATCCTTGGGGCAGAGCATTGCTTTGTCCAGGAGGCAGAGATCTATTCCCTAAGGCCACACAGCCCCCTAAGTACCCATGGCAAGACTTTGGCAAAGTTCAGTTGCGCCCCTTTTTCCCGGCGGCTTCCCCTTTGGGGGTCGGCCGCAACTGTTGTTCACTTTTCCACAAACCCACGGTGTCCCTTAGCTTCAGGCTACCTGCTGAAGCAGAGCGACTGGTTGTGCACTTGGAAGAGGAGATTTGTGAAGCTTTACGCCGCTTGGCTTCCGAGCGGGTGATGATTGGGTTAAGTGGATGTGGTTAACTTGCCTCACAGATGCGGAATGCTTTTATGCATAGGTTGGTTTTGCAGAAACTCTTCCAGAGGTTTCCGACCGGCAGGGTGATTGGAACCCTGACATGATCCTTCGGGGCCCTTGGAAGCATTCAAGCTTCAGCGCATGAACAGGACACGAAGAAATTCGGTCCAGGCGATGTTGCAAAACACCCCGCAAGTTGACATGGTCCTGGCCCCACAGAGGCTCCACTATCCAGTTGGTTGCTCGAAAGGCCCCGCCAGGGGAAAGAGTTGGGCATCTGGTTGCTTGGCTCGAAGGGCCCGAAGGGCCCTCCCCCCGATTCCAAGAGCATGTAGGGCGTCCGCCGTATTTGGAACGAACATGTTCCTTGGAAAACTTGGGCCCGCAAGCCATATCCCAAACGCCCTCCTCCCCTGGTTTCCTCCAAGTAAGGCTATGCAGTTTTATTTCAGGAACACCCTGGAAAATGCTTGGTGACATAGCCCCCCAAATGATGTCCAAAGGGTCCCGCAATTTCCTCTGAGGAATGGTTTCCGTTTCCGTTTGGGTTGCCCTGTGCTCACTCCAACATTTGGGCTGTTCAAAGGTCAGCCATTGGGTTTCGATAGGAGTCTGGGCCAGAAAGCTGCCAATAGTCTTGAGCACTGGAAACTGGAGCCTCTCTGGTCGATCGATGTTTCTCTTTTTCTTTGTGTTGTTCTTTTCTGGGGGGAGTCTGGGTTGGACTTGGACTTGCTAAATTTAGCATTGCCAAGACTCTCCAATTCCCAGATTTGCAAAGTATTGACCACCATATCAAAACAACGCTTGATATGAGGAGGGCGCGGAAACAATCAGATTAAGCGGATCAGGGGCTCTTGCGGGGCACCCCCTTTGCGTGACTGTTTCATTATGGGTTTCTGCAAAAATCGATGGTCAGGGGGCCCACTTCAAGAACAGGAATTCCAAGATCTAAGGTCAGCTCTGAGCTGGAAGGACTTAGAAAAGCCACCCTTGAAACGTAAATAAAGCTAAGGCTTTGATATTGTATTTTCTGTGTTAGTCCGGAACTCCCCAGTAGAGGACCCCAAAACAGTCCCAGGATCCAGAAATCTGAAGAACACTTCGTACAATAGAATGCCCCAGTTGCAAAATGTGTCCAACATTACTTACTCTTTTCTGCTGGGCGTAGTGGTTTGGGCTAGAGATGTGTGAAATCCCACAGAAGGCGAAACTGTGCCGTTTGGTTTCACCTTGATGCTTCAGCTGTTTCAAAGGGTTTCTGCACGTGCCAAGTCCAACCAACTAGGCCAACCCAACCCAACCCACCAATTATCAACCCACCAACCCACCAACCCATCAACCCAACCACCCACCCACAACCAACCAGCCAGCCAGCCAGCCAACCAACCAACCAACCCAACCAACCCAACCTAACCACCCAACCACCCAACCACCCAACCACCCAACCACCCAACCACCCAACCACCCAACCACCCAACCACCCAACCACCAACCAACCAACCGACCAGCCGACCAAGCAACCAACCAACCAACCACCAACCAACGACCTTTTCTGGCTGTTTCAAGGAGTTTTTGCACATGCCACGTCCACCCAACCAACCAACCAACCAACCAACCAACCAACCACCCAACCAACCACCCAACCACCCAACCAACCAACCAACCAACCAACCAACCAACCAACCCACCAACCAGGCAATCAGGCAATCAGGAAAATCAGGCAATCAGGCAACCAGACCATTTTGTTTCACGGGACTCTGACCATAGACCAAGCAACGCAGACCAGCGGGCGCCTGCGGTGCTTCAACAAGGATCCGGGGGACCAGGCGATTTGGGCAAGTCGCGTCGAAAGGTTCGTTCTGAGTGGGGGTCCCGTGGTCAAGAGCGTGTTGTCTTGGTATCTCTTGATGGTTAAACGAAGAGGGCAAGAATATGTTGGTGTGTTTCTGAGTACCCTTTTTTGATGGCTACATGCGTTTCAGGGCGAACCACACATTGAGATGAGGGATTGGTCCGGTTTTGTGATGAATGGTTCACGGAGTAAACGCACAGACCAGGGCCAAGAACCTCAACCCCTCGCAGGATTTGGATGCATGGTAGATGCTTGTAGTGGGGTGCAACGCCACCACAGTCTTATTATACTTATATTTGTTCATTTGGAGAGAGCCCCAGGGCCAACGTTTCAACTTTTTGGGGACCTGGGAAAGCTACTGCGAAGACCTGGGAAATCTTTTTCTTCCCGTAGCATTTCGCGGCGGAACCCACGAAACACCTTTATTATAAGGAACAAATGGTGCATGCATCCTCAGAGTCCGGGGTTTGCAGAGTTAATTCACAATACCTATGCTAGTGGTTTTCCTTGCAGTGGTCCTGGCGTCCTTTTAAGGCCAACGGGGGTTCCTTGCGTTTTGAGTTGCCCGGATAGTGTAGGCTTGAAATCTTGCCTAAAAGGACGCCGTTGCCGCCGTACATGTCGCAGGCACTTCTACAGAGGCCAAAACCCCCCAGGTCCTTTACTTAGAATCCAGTGTAAAGATGTAGATGCCGTGACATCCGACAATAACTGGTCGTATAATCGGATATGTTTTCCCCCAGCAGCTGAAAGCTATGGGACCTTTGCCCAGATGGGCGGTTTTGGGCAGCTTCTAGGAGTGTTTCGGGGGGTACCTTGGGGTTTGGCTGCTGGATCCTTGCGCGAGCTAGCGATTGGCGAGCGAAACCTATTTCTTCTGAAGAGGAAAACTTGCAATTCTTTCTTTTTTTTGCACGGCCTTGCTTGGCCTTGCGTACTCCTCATTTTCGGGCACCAAGCCTAAATCATGTGGAGGTGGGTCCACCTTTTTTTGACGCGGCCCGGGGCACCCTTGTTGGTGGGAGCCAACACTTTGCTAATGTCACTATGCTTGATACAAGGCAATGATTTGATCAGTTCATGGTTGGATGGCTTCACTTTGCTACCACAGGGACGTGTTGTTTTCTACAATTCAGAAACTTTTTTCCTGCCTTCTCCCCAAACACACCTCCAGTTTCCCAGTTTCAGCCCATGTTAAATGGTCACGTTTGGGAGTGTGTTTGGGCGGGGCCCCCGAAGTTGTTTTTTCCACGCCTCAGGCAGACCTTTTGGTGCGACCTCCCTGGCATAGAACTCTGTTCATCGACGAGAACGAGCTCAATGTGACCGCAGACGCGCCTGGCCGATGTTCTTCGTTAGCCGGATGCAGAGCCTGAAGGGCTTTGCCCCGGCCAAAACAAGTGCCCCCCCCCCAAAAAAAAAACAACAACAACAAAAACACAAAGCAAAAAAACGATCCGGATTCTAGCGTTTTTGTTGCAGGACATCCCAGCTCCATCAATCATCCGGATGCCCTTTGCAGAAAGGACCGGTTTTTCCGGAGCTGTCAAACTTCAAAACTTCCACAGACCTGGTGGCGGTGGTGGCAAGCCCAGTACAGTTCTTAAGGTGAGTGAACTGGGGCTTGGGGCTTCCTGGGGCCGGTAAAGCATTTCCAGCGGCTTGAAAGCCCTACAAGTTGGCCGGTGCACGACCAGCCCGGAGACCAAAAGGTGGACCCAAGTAATTCGCCAAACCGTAGACTTTCAATCGGGCTTTTCCTGTCGCGAATCCACCAAAGGGGGGATCCACCACTCTGACAAACACTTCTATGGTCATGCTTACCTCTTAAAAACACAACTTTTCAACTTGTTGGGTAACATGGGCTATACCTAGAACTTCCTGCGGCGGAAATTTCTGCCGCAACGCATTGCGGCGGAAATTCCCGCCGCATTCCAGAAAATCAGCCGCAAACCAAAAAAAACGCCGCAAGCAAAACAAAAACGCCGCAACACCGTTTGCTTCCCGGAATTTCCGCCGCATTCCCGCCGATTTCCGCCGCATTCCCGCCGATTTCCGCCGCAAATCGGGGGGTAGAAAAAACTGAAAACAAGTTCTGCCGCAATTTAAAAAAACGCTGCAAATCAGGAAGAAATGCCGCAAATCCAAAAAGGCGCCTTTTTTGATTTGCGGCAGAAATTTCTGCCGCAACGAATCTCTAGGTATGTCTGTAAAAGATGAACTTCCCCAGGGCTTGGAGTTTTAAGGGGTAAGCATGAGTTCCAGTGCTCTTGCAAGGTTCGGCCACGAAACCTGAAGCACAGCTGGCCTCTCAAATGGAACAGTGCCGAAGCTAGCGTGCCACGACCCAGGGGCAGAAAAAACCGGACGCTTAGACGGTTTTGGGGTCAGGCTTTAGTGAAGTGCTCCATGATTTCAGCGTGGTGTTCCTTGAAACTTATGTTCCATGGTTTCTTGCTTTCAGGTTCTGCCCCATCTTGCAGTTCCAAACTCTGGCGATTCTTCTGGGATGCTCGCCCAAATTCTGGCTGACAAATACCGCTTGGCGCCCCCAGGAACTCCCCAAACCCGGCCCTCGCAAACACCCCACAGCCCACCCACCACCCACCCACCCACCCGCCCGCCCGCCCGCCCGCCCATACACCCACCCCCCGTTGTGCTCTCGAAATCCTAAGGTGAACGTGCTTGGCTCCCGCGTCTACGGCCACCATCTTGGCGCGCCTTGCAACACTGCGCAGGCGCTGCCCACCTTTCGATTAGCCGCCCGGCCGCGTGCCCAAGTCCCAGTTTCAGCTTGGGGGCAGCCGGGCGTGTCGCCTTTGCGGGGGACCTCCAAAATGGCTTCGGCTTTTACTTTTCGGATTTCCGTTTAAGACCACAAAAGACATGGCACGCCCAAGAACAGGAAAAAACAAAATAGGTGGATTTCACAGTTTCTATTTTGGTTCGATCAATCGGGTCGGTTTCACTTGTCCAGGTCTTGAAGCGGGTTGATGGATGGGCGAACCAGAAGACGGTCAACACACCACCCCTTAGTTCCTTAGCCAGGCCCCGGTTTGTTCAGTAAAGGTGGTCAACTCCAAAAGCTTCATGTTTTCCTACCATCGTCACTGGGCAAATCAGTGGCGTGTTTTTTTCCTCACAGGTACGTTTGCCAATGTTTGGGCAGACAGTTCAACAGTAGATACATCGCGCCAACCTTCTTCCCGCTCAACTCGTGCCAAAGGCCGCGCCATCACTCACCTCTTGCCAAAGGCCACCAAGCGAAAAACGTGAGCGCAACGTTTGGGGAAGCACATCGCCAGGCTTGGCGCCGTTTTTTGTTAGCGTTCGTTGGGCAGTTTTCCGGGACCAGGTCGTCAATTAGGATCGGATCCGACCACCGGCCCCTGCGTGGGGCGTGGGATTCTGTTTGGAGTTTGGGGGTGAAAGGGACCAAGACCAAGATGTTCCTTTCTCAGAAGCCCCCTCAGCTTGAGGCAGCTCGAAAGCATTGAGCACGCACTAAGGAGATTATCACCCCCACCGGCCGATATCAGTTCGGCATGGAGGAGGAGCGTGTTTGGCGATCGTGGTTCCGAGCGCTTCACGTGCCTCGGCTTTCGCCGTGTTTTTAAGTCCCCTCAAGAAAGGGTCAACGAGGGACCACCCTGAAATCCCAGTTTGTTTAGGTTTGTTAGGCAAAGTTCCCCATGAAAAACGTGATCAACCCCCCAACAGGTTCCCCTTTTCCAGGGTGAAGGCGCTTTTCCCCAATGCGCCAGCGGATTCTGCCGAATCCTGGGCCGCTTGTTGCCACCCCCGGAGAAAGGTCCTCATCAGTTTGGCTTATTAAAGGGCCAGCCTAGTCCTTGTCACAAGCGGTTTTTTCCGGCACAAAATGAAACACGTAGGCGAGCAAGCTACTGCCGAGTCCATTCTACAAAGGCATCTTCTAAATTACGTTCGGAAAGGTGGTTGGCAGCAAAAAGCACCCCCAAAGTACTAGTTTTGAAAATCTCTCATAACGGAACCGCGCATCAGTTGCCTGCACTCGCCACTTGTGAATGCCGAGTTGCAAATTGAACCCTGCTGCTTCGAGGACCCAGAGTGATCAAGTGACTTCCCCCCCGGAAATGATCAATCCCAGAACTGGGTTGTTTCTACCACCTCACATTTAGGTAAAAAGGGCATCAAAAAGAAAGAAAAAACAACGCATTTTTTTTTGGGGGGGGCAATAAGAAAACACACATGAAAGAAGCGATTTCGTTTGGGGCAGGGGTGAGAAACAACGTCCAGAAAGAAACAAACAATGGTTAGTTACTGTTTACTTACATCTTTTTTCGACGCACAAGCCGACCAAAAAAACACGTTAAGTTGTTTTTTCTTCGGATTTCAGGTGTTGATCACGCAACGGATCGTGCGCCCACCCGTGGCCGCCATCTCGGCGAGGCGCAGGGGAGCCGCTGAGAGGCTGTCCACCGGTTTTGTCTTACCCTCCCAGAAATTCACATGGAACCTGCCAGATCTGTTGTATTTCATGGGGGCTGGGGGGGAGGGAGTCCCTCCCCCTCCCTCCTCCCCCCAGCCCCCATGAGTCTTCCTTGCCGCATCCTGTAGAGGCTTGTAATCCAGGGTGTTTGTGACTTTCAAGGCTTACAACCCGTCTTCAAGCACTTGTGGCAGCTG